>JANIJG010017921.1:0-52445 GCA_024611175.1 Megaceryle torquata | reverse complement strand
TGTTGTCTTGTTTCGTAGCATGTTCTCTCAGACCAGCCCTGTTTTATGGAGGAGATCTGTGGGGGGGGGGGGTGGGTGTAGGCTACTGATGAAAAAAAGCAGATGTAATGTGGAAATTCTTCAAGGGGAAGAAGATATTTTCCCAAAATGCTGCTGATTGGCTTTATTTTGGTCTGGTCCTCTTCTTTTAAAGCTGACATAAATCTTCTGAGTAAAGGAGCTTTCCTGGGAGCCAAGCAGATGTCTGCTGAATCACTGAGTTTAACTCTTTCTCAGCAGCCTGTGAGGCAGCACACACCCATGACCTGGGGACAATTCACTGACCTACACCCCATGAATACCTGGACTGTAACATGTCCATTTGCTTGCCTGCTTGCTTGTTGTCTCTTTTGCACACAGACAACTGGGTTCTGCAGTGGGGACAACCCATCCTACCCTCACAAGATTGCTTCCCACAAATGCCTCCAACCACACTTGAGTCAGAAGGTCTTTTCCCCAGCCCACCACCATAAGCAGCCCAACCAGGGTGGCTGCCCCCCTGCAGGCAAGTGGTGGCCACAGGTCAAAACTAGGTGGAAAAGGACTCAGAAGAGAACCTCATCCTTGACCAAAAATAACCCCACTGTTTAGGGGCTGTGTGAGGGGTGGGATCCCTTCTGAGGATTATCATGATTGAAAGGTGAGACAAGTCTCCTGAAAAGGTTATTGTCTCGAGCAGATAAATCCTTCAGCTGGTTGGGCTTTTGTTTGTATACCTCAAACAAAGAGCCAGCACAATCAAAGAGCTGTAAGATCTTTTTTTTTTCTTTTTTTTTTTTTTTCTGCCTGTGTACCGTTCCCTTTCATTTCTGCTGCCCACGGAAACTACCGCGCCTCCCTATCTTCTGCTGAATATACATCAAAAAGGAGGTGAAGTTCTGCCAGTCTTCACAGGAAAAGCCAGGTGGCGAGGGGGAGGGCGTCTTGCATGCTGCACTGTCTCATTAATTTATTTTTCCTCCTCTCTGGGGAAAAAGTAAACGTAGGTGACCTAGAGCAGGCTGAAAAATGTGTGTTTATCACAGGCTGAGAAGGAGCCTGTGAAGCCTGTGACGAGTGAGGGTTGGCTGCTTCTGCCACTGGACTAAAGGGGTGTGGTCTGTGTGTCAGGGCTGGTCCTGAAGAATCTGGGGAGGCTGCCAGGACCTCCCAGTCCAGGATAAGCTGGTTCAGGCTGTGTGTCTTTTATGGATACAGAAGGGATGCTGCCCCTGTTCACACCTGGTAGGATCTACCTATTCTCCTTTAGGAAAACGGCGTTTCTTGAGCTCCCCTAAAAAAAAAAAACCAAACTGGCCTGACCTCAGGACCACTTCAGGTTAACATTTTTCCCCTTCTCCAGATGCCTCTATCTCTTCCTTTAGTCTCGCCAAAAAGTGTAATCTGCCTATTCAAACCATCACTGCTGTGTGTTGTTCCCTTCTGCAAATGGACCAGATACAGTAATGGCAACAAGCATTACCTTGGCCTGAAGAAAAGCACTGGTATCAACCTGGTGTATTTTGCAATTCATTCAGCATGAATTAATCTTGGAAATCTTATCAGAGAGGCCACTGCCATTCTTGTGGTGTGTTCTTGCCTTGTGAAGCCTTTGCTTGAGGGGCTATTTCTAACACTTGGCTAGTTTTCTTCGAGGGCTTGTGTTATTATCTTGCTTGCAAACAGGACTCACTCACTGACGAGCAGTAGGTTCCATACTTTTTGTAAGGAAAATCAGCTTCACAGACAGGTAGAAGAGCTGTCAGATACAGGACCACTGAATTACACTTGCTTTGTTCATAGGTCAGAAAGGAAAATTTCTGGCTGTGTAATGCCCAGGACTATCACAGCAGGACCCCTGGGGAAAGTCAACACCACAAACGCCTTTGTGTCCCAGCTTGTTGTACTTGGAAAGAGCCTTGAAAGTCCACATTTCTGAAACCAAATCTTTATGCGTATGGATATTGTCCAACCATTGCTCTGGATCTTACACTGGAAGGTGAACTGAGAGCACGTTTTGGCTCAGGTGCTGTAATGTGTTTTTATTGCTCTGCTTTGAAATACATCTTTTCATTTCTCCCTGGAGCACAAGGCCTTCCTGACAGCTTGAACTCTGTCTCCCATAGTGTTTGGGCCATGAAAATATTTTGATTTTTTTCTGGTTTTTGCATTGCTTTGCTGAACGCTTTCAAGGACCACCCTGGCGGGGATCTTGCTGGTGATGTTCATACGAGTGACACTCATGCAAGTAGTTTCAGTCTGGGTTTTCAATCCACCGTGGTCTTGTGATCCTTGCTCAATGCTGCTGCTGACTGGCTAAAGTGCAATAGGTGAATTTTTGCCACTCAGCACCCCGCGGGGGGAAATCTGCTTTTTTTCTTAGGTTCATGTTTCTACCAAGCCTAACTAGGGAGCCTGATCCCACTTGCTCTCACCCACTGAAGGGCTGATAGATGTGCATGGGTGGGAGCACACTGTCCCGTACAGCAGCGCTGTGTCACGAGGAGCTGGCAAATCCATTATCCCTCGTAGCACTGCCTGCAACACGAACATGCTGCTGTGGCACTGGGCTGGCACATGATGGCTCGAGGTTGTGGCAGCACAACCCATCCTCAGCCGTTTTTTTACTTTGTTTTTTTTTTTTTTGTAAGCCACAGATCGTAAACAGGGTGGCTTTATTTTTAAGCTCTGCTACTACAGAGGTAGCAGATGGCGTGACAGTGGGTCACCAAAATGTCCCTAGAAATGTTTTCATGTCAAGTTTGTATGAGACAGGTCATCTGCAAAGATGCAGGTTTGAGTCTTCATTTAAAACATACAGCAGCAGCCTGATTTATATGGAATGTGTAACAAAGGGTGCAGTATGGGAAAAAGTAGCTCATCTTTTTTTTTTTTTTTTTGTGCAGGTAGCCTCAATTTCACTGCAAATAATCCTTTTAAATCAGACAGCAAAGGTGTATGGTTCTCTTGTTACACTACAGGCATTTACTCCCCCTCACACTGTGAGGTTTCCTACATGGAGTAGTAGGTAGCTCTGGAAGGCTGTCTTTTCCTGTCAGTGTTTGGATTGGTTTTATTTAGATTTGGCACGTTTTTCAATGCAACTTGGACATGTCACCACACTCAGGCTATTGTTCCATTAACATATATCCTCCAAAAGCTGCATCCAGCTCTGTGCCCTTCCCAGTGGGGGATGAAACGCCCTGTACCACACCAGCCCTCCCCAGCTGCCCTCCCAGGGTCTGGGTGTCAGACCATGCTGCTGCTGCTGAGCTTGACACTGTGCCCTTCATCTAAGAATAGTCTTACTATCTTGAATGCTTGCTCGTTTCTGATCGTTTGGCAAGCAGAGGGAAGAAACACAGTCATTATGTAATGGCTTCTCCTGGCCAAGAAAAAAAATTCCCATTTATTGATTTCCTGTCTGAAAACCTCAGTAACTCTGTGTAATTGATGACCAGCTGTTAAGAAAAGCTGTTTGGAGGAAGAATATTTATAATTAAAGAACAGACACTTCAAATTCAACTCTCCATTTTCTCCTTGCATTTCTCTGTGCTGTTTTGGGAACAACCATCCTGCCTGGACCTTTAAGCTTCTCATTTCAAACCAATATGTGCCTTTCCCAGAGAGCAAGGTTGCATTCTCCAATTTCACTCCCTGTGAAGGGGAACTATTCATGGAGCTGTGTGAGAGAAAGAGATTAAGGAAATATCAAGACTAACAGATGGGAAGCAGGCAGTGGATGATGTGTAGGCAGGGCTGATGTTACAGCAAGTCTTATCTTGTTAGCAGAAATATGTTGCAATAAGCAGTTCTGGGAGAGAGGTTGGTTTTGAGCATGGAATAGGAGAAGTCCTTTGTATCTGATAAGGGGTTGGCTTGTGTCTAAAAATGTCATATTTTTATATGCCCTCATACCCCATCACATTTAGAACTTGATCCTCTTTTTCCAGATCTGCCCATCTCCTCTGGGTTTTGGAGGTGAAAATATTTCTGGGTTTCTCTGCCAGAAGTGTGAGTGTCCCCATTAGTTTGAGGGAAACCTGAAATATAGGTTGCTCGGCTTGACTACAGCATAGCTCTCCCAGACCAGTGGCAATCCATAAATTAAGCTATAGCCTGCCTCTCCTCCCCCCTCACAGACACTCTGTGTAAGGACTCCACTGGAAATAGATAATTTAGTCTGAGAATTATATTACACATTTAAATGTAAATTGCTGGGGAATTGACGATTGCTTTGTTTGAATCATAATGACTTGAGCATGCATGTTTTGTTTTTTTTTTTCCTTAGAGTACATTTAAAATGGTATTTATGTCCTTTTGCATCCATCTCAAACACCAATGTGCACATGTCCTTAAGCTTTCAGGTGTAAATCCTTGAGCTGTCATATTCCTGTTAGGAAACCCATTTCTTTGACCTCTCCAGCAACTGTAGGCTGGCACGCTTTTCCCCCTCCCTTTGTGTTTTGGAAGACCTCATGTTATAAATCAAGGAAATTAAAATCTCAAGTCCAAAAAGAAAGTACAGCTTGGGTCCTCTCCTGCTCCATAAGCACCAATGATAGAGGTGCTGCTCCCTGCCTCTCCCCCTTGCTACAGGCAAATCAGATCCCTGCTTCAAGCATTTGGAGAGGCTGATGAGCAGAAGTTTGTTACCAGCCCCACCAGGGTGAATGGTGCTCCTTGGAGGCAAGCACAAGCAAAATTAACTGTATGCTCTTTGACAGCAGCCAAGCACAGTGGAGGGTACAAAGCCCATCTTCCAGACTTGGCAGCCTCTCCATCCTGGTGCTGACCATCAGTTCAGGGTTCAGATAGCAAGCAGCTAACGTGCAGGTGATCTGATCTCATTGCTTGTGCAGGGTGCCTGGAGACAAGACTAAGCAGACTGTATTTTTTTCCTGTGGTAGGGAGGGAAAGGAGGGAAAACCAGATTCACACAGATCTGTTCACTGCTAAGAACTGATTTCATTCATAGATGCTCCTCTCCTGTTAGCAGGGTACCTACCAATCACCGGCCCTCAGCACAAATGGAAGATAGTAAAAGGGTGGCCAATCATCCAACTCCATTCTCAGGGTCTGCCCAGAAAATGATTTTTTTTACCATCTAAAGAGCTAGTAAAGTGAGGGTAGCCAGGGGTTAATTACCTCTACCCTCCCCATTAAGTTTAACAGACACCAATGGGAAAAGCCTGGGTTTTGGCTCTGTTTGCAAGGTGGAGAGCAGTAAATACCATTATTCACAGTCTTTCTGAGGTGCAGCCAACTTTCAGGAATGCTGTATCTCGGTCCAAACAAAACCTGCATGTTTCTCACTGGCCTGGCCTTTTTTTCTTGAGACTGTTTCACTGATTGATATGGGAGATATAAACAAAAATTGAAATAACACATGCCTGGAAATATAAACAAAACACTTGCACCAGAGAGAGAAGATTGCAAAATCAGCAGCTTGCAGGGCTTGAATGCAGCAATCCAGTCTTCAAAGCCAAGCTGTTAAGAAAGCAAATAAATAAACAAATAGAAATAAAACTGACTGTGATAAGCCCCTGACCTTAATTGTGTGGATGTATGTCTGTGAAAGACAAAATCAAGCTTTTCCCTCACAGCTCCCACACTAATTCCTTTGGCCTCAGCAGCATAAAATGCTCAGGAGCCCCATCTGGTCCTTCCATCTTCTGCCTACCTACACCAGAAGCCAGGAGGTCAAATCTGTCATTGTTCCTCTGCAGAGAAGACCCACAGGTTCAGGCCCACAGTCCTGGGCTCTTCCCCAAGCTCTTCCCCAACTTCCAGCACAGGTGTCTGGAGCAGCAGTTGCTCGCCTCCTGACCTGGATAGAGCAGTTGGTGATGATCGCATATTGCTGCTGATGAGTTTTCCCTCTCTAGCACATACAATCATCATTGATGGGGAACGGCTGTTGGGGAGTTGGAGAGGCTGGACATAGTTTACTGACCCACAAAGGTGTGATTATAATGGGTTTCACATGCAGTTGTTTTGTAACTTATCACATTCAAAAATCACCCCTAGTGATGCTTAATGTTTCTGTAGGACTCTGTTGTCAGATTAAAAAACATCTGTTCAACCAAGGTAAAAAGAGAGTCAGGATTCCTGGTGGGGTCATCCCTAGTGCATCTCTGGGTGCATCCCTTGTGCTTTCCCAGGTGCACCTCCCAGGTATATCCCCAGTGCACCCCTGGGTCTATTTCTGGGTGCACAACTAGGTTCCTCTGCATGGCCACCCAAGAGCACAGGGTGCTGCCTCCCAGCAATTCAGAAACTTCCCAAGACCCCAAAAAGTTGTGCCTCTCATTTCTGGAAGCATTTCCATGGGAGCTACAGACACCAGCACTGAAGGAGCCCCTGAGCAGTGCTCCATCGGGAAGAGGGCATGGGGTGAGGCCCATGGACTGTTTTTCTGGAGTACATTGAAACTCGTCCTCAGGCTCTCCCTTCCAGACCTGGCAGTGCATTTCTGAGCAGCAGCTCCTGCTGTGGCCAGGTGGGAATTCTATCCAGAGTATGTTAAATATCTCAGATCATCAAGTTCTCAGCTCTCTTTTTTGAGCCTCAGACAAAAACATGACTATGATTCTATTCTATGACAGCTATCATACAAATCAGCCATATAAAAGAAAAAAAAATTTTAAAAAGTGACATTTAATTACTCCTGAAGGGGAACTTCTAAATGAGGAACACTTATTAGAGCAATATATTTTTTCTTCTGTAGCTTTGAACTGATCTCTAATAGCGCCAGCGAAGTCCTGGCATAACCTTGGAGCGTGTTTCATTATCATTCAGATGGAAACTGCTGTCTTATGACTGCAGTTTTAAAATACAGTACATTTTTATAATTTCTAAGTAGGCAATCAAGGGGACATAACACATGAAATTATATCCAGCCCTGGCACCAAACCCTGCCCTTTGCTTGCCCATGCCATTCAGGAGATATTAAGGCCTGGGTACAGCTGAGGGCTGGATTTCAGCCCCAGGGTGATCCCGCAGTCCTCTACTCTGACAATGTAAACATGTAGGCATTTATGAATTCTGTAATTTAAATTTTAAAGTCACTCAAGCACCAGGGCAGCTTCCCTTCCTTCCTTCCCTTTCTTGGCATGAATGTGACAGCGCACAAGCAGCAAGTGTCTTCTGGCTGAAGAAAATGTGACCTACGAGCTGGTCCTTGTGATGGCTGAGTCACTAGGAGCTTCAAATGCTGCTTTGTGTTGTCAGAACTGACCTGAGGGTACCAATGTCTTCAGCTGCTTTCCTGCCCTCAGACTGATCCCCAAATCTGCAACCCCTTTCCTTCAGCTAATTAACTGAAGGCAAAGGAAAAACTAATCAGTCATTTCCTGATGGGGCTGCTGGTAGCTGGTGAATTTGGCAGTCAGAGAGGCTCTGCCCTGGCCCCACAGCCTCTCTGTTCTCAGGTGGGTGTCTGAGCCATCATGCTTCATTCTGGGCTTTGTTTCAGACTCAGTACAGAGGAGGAAGAGTGTCCACACAGTATGTGGGAAGTTCAGTGTTCCTTGCCTATAGTAGAAGGCTGTTGAAAAACATGGTATTTTCAAGACAGAGCAGTAAAAGTTAACAGGAATGTCAGGGTGCTGTTGGAAGCCAACAAATACTGGGGAGGATGGGTGTTTCCCTTTTGCTGATGAAAGAATCAGTTTATTTCCATTGCTAATTAATGTATAAGCAAGGAAAATTAAATCCCACAACGTGCATCTGCACTAGTAGCCCTTCTGCCTCTGTTGAAAGGAGCCTAAGTGGGGTGACAACATGACTTGCATGGTGGAACACCTCTGCTTCTCTGCATCCCTGACACTCACCCCAACCTCTCTCCCCTTCCATCCACCAAACATTTCCATGGATTGCTGTCAGAGCTGCAAGTGGATTAAGTTACCCAGACCCAAAAGAGAGCTTCTTTGTGGCAGAAAAATGCCTTCATTTGTTAGCTTAACCTCAGAAGCTTTCCCCTGGCAGATGCTCAAATATGTGCCACAGGATCAATGGTTTCAGTGCTGTCTTCGGGGCCCCACAGGTTTTCCAGGTCTCTAAGCCAAGCCATGTTGCTTCTCTCAGGGTTCCTCTCTGTATTTCTCAAAATCTTTGCCCACTTTTTTGGAGACCACCATCTTCTGAAAGCCATGTCCAGCCCAGGCAGTCCAGCAGGAGCTGCCCCAGGTGCTCCAGCTGAATAAGATGCCTAAAGCTGTGACCTGTCTGGTCCTCCCAGTGGAAAAACCAAGAATAAAAGAAAATAGAAGTCAGGTGACTTTACCAGGGATTGACCTCCTATTTTTTGAGCTGCAATTTGCACTAGCTTTCTAGCTTTCTCCCACCATTCCTCACAGCTGCCTCACAGCATAACAGCTCTGCCAAAAGCCCCTGGGGACAACAGGCACTGCCATGTGCTGAGGCTGGCCAGAGCATAAGTGGGGTGACAGACAGTCCAAGACGCCCTCCTTCCCGATCTAAAGGGGATTTAGTGAAGCTCAAGAGTATCTGCCAAAGCCACATTTAGCACAGGGAGTTGATTGCAACACTCACATTACTCACTGCAGGTTTATAAATAAAATCAGCCCAGGCACAGTCTCTCCAGACACCAGATGCAATGGGATGCCCTGATATACTGTCCCTCTGAGTTATCTGAGGCTTTCATCTCCAACAGCCCTCCCTTAACACACAAGTGACAATGTCCAGCACACTGTGGCGGGTGGGTATAGCTGCAGGAGGGGAGCTTTGATGTGTCCTTTCCTGTATCCTTAGTAAGTTTGCAGATGACACTAAACTGAGTAGAAGTGTTGATCTGCTAGAGGGTAGAGAGGCTCTGCAGAGAGATCTAGATTGATCGGCTGAGGCTAACTGTATAAAGTTTAATAAGGCCAAGTGCTGGGTTTTACACTTTGGCCACAAAACCCCCCGGCAATGCTACAAGACTCAGGGAAGAGTGGCTGGAGAGATGCTCATCAGAGAGGGACCTGGGGGTGTTGATTGACACATGGCTGAATATGAGCCAGCAGTGTGCCCAGGTGGCCAAGAAGGCCAACAGCATCCTGGCCTGTATTAGGAACAGTGTTGCCACTAGGTCCAGGGAAGTAATCCTGCCCCTGTACTGGTCACTGGTGAGGCTGCACCTCGAGTACTGTGTTCAGTTTTGGGCCCCTCACTATAAGAAGGACATTGAGGCACTGGAGCATGTCCAAAGAATACCAGCAAAATTGGTGAAGGGCCTTGAGCACATGTCTTATGAGCAGCAGCTGAAGGATCAGGGCTTGTTTAGCCAGGAGAAAAGGAGGCTCAAGGGAGACCTTACTGCTCTCTATGGCTACCTGAAGGGAGGTTATAGAGAGGTGGGAGTAGGCCTGTTTAACCCAGCAACAGACAACAGAATGAGGAGAAATGTATTCAAGCTGCACCAGGGGAGGTTTTGCTTGTGTATTAGGAAGAAATTCTTTGCTGATCGGGTTATCAGGTGTTGGAATGCGTTGCCCAGGGCAGTAGTGGAGTCCCCATCCCTGGAGGTGTTTAAGAGCCAATTAGATGGAGTGCTTAGGGATATGGTTTAAGTGGTCTCCTTTGCCCTCCTGGCTGCCCAGAACAGGAGGATTTCCTTTCCCATCTTCTGCCATCATTTGATTGCACTGAAATTAAACCTGGGTGTTTGATCCTGGAGTACTCGATTAAGTTCAGGAGACATGGCCAAGGTTCACTGTCCCACGCCTTATCTGTGGTGAATATCTATGTCTAACCATAGGCACACATTTGGATGCAGAAACCTTTGACTGTCCTAGAACATATTGCAGAAGACAACACTCAGAAATAGCTTCCTTAAATACCTACTAAGCAAAACTAATACTAATCAAGGGAAGCTCTTTCCTCTTAGTAATAAGCTGATGCAGTGACATTGAAGCATCTGCTGCATCTGATGCTGCAGTGATCACAGATCAGTGAAGGTCTGGGACCCTGTGGAAATGCTGCTGGTTTGCCCCTGTGCCAAGCAGAAGCAAGGCCTGTGCTCTTGAAAACATGCAGATATTTTCCCCTGCAAAAGTCCGGATTTGTGAGGCTGCTCACAGGCTCACCTGCTTTGAGGTTTGGGCTTTTTCTCCTTAAAATTAAAGGTGATTCTGGGTTCTGAGTTTTACTGATTACAGACACTGATTTCCAGTGGAGCTGCTGCTACAGTTGCAGTAAGCTGAAGCCAACTGAAATCAGGAATTCTTTCTTAGTTGTATTTTACAAATGTCTCCAAAGCAGTTGTTGGAGCCAGATGGGTCATGGGCTGTGAGCTGCTCTGGGTGAGAGTGGTACATGGTCCCTACTGGCATCATGTCAGATACATCCAGAAGGACCAGAGGCTCACCCAGTGGATTGTCCACCACAAAGTATCTGAAACATTGTGGGATAAATGAGAAGATTTGGGGAAAAAGGAGAGGAAATGTCATGCAACCGGAGAAAACTTCTTCCTCTGATACACTTACATCTTCTTAATGCCGATTGCACGAAGATGCCTGATGGTTTCCAGAGCTCAGTAGCTGGATAACAACAGAGCACAGAGGTGGTGGAGTGACAATATCTGTTAATGAAAAAACAGGATATACAACTTGGGCTGTCGGGCACTTGGCCCAGTGCTCAGCCACAGCAAATCGTCTGAGCTGAGCTGGAATCAGCACCATATTCAATTCTCTTCCTTTGAAAACGCTGTAAATTACAGAAACAGAATAAAAAGCTTTTAAAGCATGTGCTCACTTGACAATTTAATATAAGTGGCTGTGGGATCATTTTCTACAGATAGGTTTATATCAGGAAAGAAATTACAACTCACTTCATAGCAGGTATTTTACTGTTACTGCAGAGTTTCCTGATGCAGTTATTCATAAGGAGCAACTTTCCAAACAAGCATTATGTGGATGTCAGTAGGTCAGCAAGTCACTGCAGCCATCCAGCTGTGTGATGGGTTCCCCAACCCCTGCACTTGTGCCAGGCTGAGATGGGACAAATGCAGCTGAAGGGTCAGGAGGGCTTTTCTTAGCTTCAGTGGTGAAACCAGCCTCTCTGAACAGGGACATAGCTCAGAGAGCCATGTGACATGCCCAGACACCAGGCAAGCCTTTATATGCATCTTCTGTGCCTCCTGTCCTGCTCTGCTCACACAGAGCTGCGCATTGTCCTCATCCTGATACACCGTAGTTCATAAATCCACTGTCCATCTTACACTTTGATGAAAAGAAGAAAGTCTCCAGAAAATGCAATTTGAATGAACAGAAGCTATGTATGAAATTTAGCTTCTGAAGTTTAAATGATCAGTTTTGGCTTTCAGACATGAAAATTTCACTCATTTTTGTGGTATTTTAAATTAGTTTATTTTAAAATTTCCATTTTTAATTCCTTCAAAATGTTAACCTGAAGGTGGCATGAAACAGACATAAGTCTACTCAATATTAATCCTTAGAGCTTATCCCCAAATTCATGGCAACCCAAAATATTTTTTCTTCATTTTTTCAGTCGTAACATTATGCAAAAATCACGTGTCAATTTTCTGAATAATGATATTACATCTTCTTGGCTGTTGATACCCCAGTCATCAACACAAACTACTCACGATCTGTGAGGCCACAGTGAAGTAATTTGTGGTCACTCTGTGGAACTATTCATTGCTCTTCCATTTAAAATGTGGACAATAGACTTTTTCACCATTTTGTCCACTTTTCTGCTGCTTTTTCATTGTAGGTACCTTCATGGCTGAGTATGGAGAGCCCTCTGGACCAAAGTTTCAGGAATTCCAAAGTAGTGCCAAAATTAATATTAATGTCCCTGAATTTATAACACAAGTGACACCACTCATTATGTTGTTTATTATTACTAGCTAAGAAATTTCATTAGTAGTATGAACTTGGCTCACTGCTGCTGAATGTCAGTGGAACCCTTCTACTGAGTCCAGAGGGCTTTGTATCAAATCATATTTGCATCTGAAAATGTACATCAGCTAAATACAATCTAGGATAGAAAAAGGTCAGCTTCTATGGAAGGGAAAGGTTAAGAGAGTACATCCTTCCCTTTATGCCTTTGTGTGCATAATTTTTTAAAAGCCCATCATAAGTAATTTTCGTTACTGCAGACTTGACCATTTCTTGTCTGCCCAGAAAACATAAGAAAATTCGTATTAGGGAAGAATATTAAGGTATATTGGATTCAAGTAAGATACCAGGAATAAAAAGAGTTTGGGCTTCTTATTAGTCTGAGTTATGTTCTGGTAGGTAAGTGTTGTAAGTGCAAAATCAAAAGATTGCTAATAAATGCACCAGAGGGAACTGTCTTTTTGAGGCAGAGTTCAGTCAGACACCTTCTCAGCATCTCCAGTAACTACCTGTTATTTCACTAGAATTTCTACTGAGTGGCCTTCTTGTTCAGCTGTGTTTCACCCAGATTTGTATTTTCAATGCTTTGACTGTCTTCTCTTTAAGAAGTACTAGCCTTTGTGATGCTTTTTTTTGATAAAAAAATATTTGTTCTGATTGGTTTGTTGGCATTGTTGTAAATTGTGAATCCTTTCCTTATACTCCTACTGCAATCTGGAATTTATTTCCATTAGTTTAATAGAAATAGTGGTGCAAGTATGGAGTTATAAGGAAACAAGTTTGGAAACAGCCGAGCAAGTGTCACTGCTTGCCAGGGATACCACTGGATTCAGACTGTGCTGATACCGAGGCAGTCGTTGTGTTGCTAGAGAATTTGTTCCTCGTGCCTGACTTGCAGGGAGCCTCAAGTTGCACCAGGGGAGATTTAGGTTGGATATTAGGAAAAAATTCTTCACTAAAAGGGTTTGCAAAGCCCTGGAACAGGCTGCCCCGGGAAGCAGTGGAATCCCCGTCCCTGGAAGCATTTAAAAGATATGTAGATGTGCTGCTGAGGGACATGGTTTAGAGGTGACCTGGCAGTGCTGGGTTAATGGTTGGACTTCATGATCTTGAAGGTCTCTTCCAAACAGAATGATTCTGTGGGTGTGATTTCTATCTGCCTTGCTGCAAGTTAACTCCTTGCCTTTTTGTCCTGCAGTTTTGGTTACATTATCCTTTTCTCATGTTTTTTCTTTAGACTAAGCCCATTTATTCCACCTTTTACTGCTCCTCCCCTAGAAGACAACTCTCACCCTTTGTTTATATGCAGGCTCACGTGTGTCCCCACCCAGGATGCTAACTGCTGATGCAATTATTATTTTTCTTGCTTCTAGCAACACTTTAACTCTTCTGAATGGGATAATCAATATTCTCTTCTCATCTGGGAATGGTAATGGCTGTGCCGCTCTGTAATGTCAGATGAATAGTTAAACATCGGTGTGTTTTCATCTGATGCAATCTGAGGCTCCCAGCAGCTCCCAGCTCCTCACTCACATACATATGAATTTTTCACAAGCCTGTGCTGTACAATGACTATTCAAGGCAGAGATTCCTTTGTTTCTTCTGTGGATCCTTAGATTAATGCTATCCCTATTTGTTATGCATTAATCATTTTTATAGTCATGTCTGCATGATTCTTTCTATAAATAACAATCTGAAATCTTTCTCTTATCTTGTTTACCATAGCTAATTCTTTAAGTTGGGTGTCTCCACCGTAGCCTAAATTAACACAGATAAAAATCATAACATAGGCCTGGTTGTAGTAAATGAGGATTAACTTGGTTCTGCTGCAAATCAAGTCTTTCAAATAATCTTTTTATCCAGTCTTTATAAATACTGTACAGTGGTGACAAAAGACGGGTGCTACACTTAAGGCTGTTGTGTTAGTGGCTGGCAATAAATATATAATTCCTGCTGTGTCTGCATCATCTATAAAGGAAAGTCTCCTGAAGGAGAAGTCTCCAGGGAGGGTAAAGAGCTGTGAACCAGTGACTGCAGAGTGTGCCTTGGAGATACAAAGTTAGGAGGAGAAGCTGAAAATGTGATATGTCTTTTTTAGTTTGACCTCAGCCTCTAATAGTGTTTGGCAAGTCAGCCTGGCAGATAAATTGGTTCATATTAGAAAATGGGGTTGATTTATTATGAAATTGATTGCAGCCCTGTCCTGTGCTGAAGGCATTAGCGATAACAGCATCGGGTGCCTCAGCTCTTAACTAATGGGCTTCCCTCAGGCTCTCCACTGCTGCCAGGCTTTTAACCGCAGCCAGCAGCGTCCAAACTGAACACCTCTGCTGGCCCCTCTTCGCGGATGCAAAACCCTTCCCAGGCAGGGGTGTGTCAGGGAATGCAGGCTGGGCCTTCTGGATGGGCTAGGGTCTTGGGAGCCTGCAACCATCTCCTCCTCCACCACCTTTGGGCAGGGTGAGCTGAGATGCTCTGAAGGCAGATGGCATTTCCTAGAACATACAGACCTGCAGGAGTAGGGCCAATGTGACCTTTGCAACCAGCACCTTGAAATATCAAAGCATTGTTTGTGTTTTACTTATGACTTTTCTGAAAATGGAAAAAGGTTACTGGAAATATGGAAAAGTATCCACCAAACATCTTTCTCTTCCTTTTTTTTGGTGATATTGAAAAGTATTTTAACCACAAAGCAAAGCCAGCACCAAATGTAACAAAGGAGTTTCACTACTCTTTGCAAACAAAACCATATTCAAACATTGTGGCCATAATCTGCAGTGCAGTTGCTTGGGGCTGGTTAAAATGCAAATGAACAAACCAAATGTAGTGTCCACTTAGACCCTGTCAACTATTCAGCGTCTGTCTAATTTAGGAAACTCTAATCACTCTTTACAGTATGGATACAGATGTAATAGGTACAAAAAAGAGGATACCTGGTGTCAAATAATTCCTCTTATGTTGATGCCTTTCACTTTGGGCACTTATCCTGGGGCCTACCCTCAAGAGTAAGGGATGTTCCAGGTTAATTCACTGTAGTGGTAGTTAAGACTCAACAGTTGTGCTTAGAAATCACTGAATAGCAGACACTGAAACATTTAGTGGCTGGTTTAAGCAATATTTTTTTCAATATTTTTGAAGGAAAAGGATTTTCAGTGATTGAAATGCCCCTTTAGACATTTTCCAAATGAAAAATTTCAATATGAAAGAACCATGTCGCTTGTAAGGAGAGCTCATTGCAAGAGAGCCTGTAATTGGACAAAACTGAAAATAAACTTTTCAAAATAACTGAAAACAAATTGATTTAGGGGATGAAAGAAGGTTAAATTTTTATAAATGTTTTCCAACAGCTGCCTGCCATTCAATCACATATTTGCTCTCTTTTTGCATAAATTCCTTTCAAGGTAGTGACACTTGCTATACCACCCTCATGATGGCCTGCGCTCCTGACAGTGACACAAGGTTGTCTGGCTATGCTTTTGCCACCCAATTCAGTAGCATTTTGATGTATGAAAAAACAGTGCAATATAACAGCCCTGCAGTAAGAAACAACTACACAACATAAACTTTTTTCAGAAAACAGTCATTTTTACAGAAAGCACTCAGTATCTATTCAAACCAGCTTTGGACATAATTTCTTTCTTCTTCCTGTCCTAGCAAAGGGTAGGTCACATATGGTGACAGCTTCCAAGAAGCCAAGAGATGTTAGCGTGTGTTACATTGAAGCTAAATGTCCATGTGGCCAAGAGTCACAGTCATCTACTACACCACCTCAAATGCTTTCAAGCCATTACCATACATGCCCTCCTAGGCTCAAGATCTAGGGCTCACTAAGGCTGCCTAGCCCTGTGTGCGTTCATCAAGACATGTTTCTCTCCATTAGGCACGTGCTTGAGCTGGAGGCCCTGTAGCATCCATATGCTGCTCATTGAAGAAGCAGCCCTGGGAAGTGTTCACCACAGATGTGCAAAATGCAGCTCTTCCCTCACACCAACTCCAGCAGCCCCAAGCAGATAATACAGAAATATGGGTGAGATGGCTGGGAGCCCCAGTGATTTTTCAGGTTAATTTTTATAGGGTAGCACATTGGCCTGAGAAGCAGTGAATAATTGTCTAACTTCCCTTTTTCAGACTTCTGCTTTTATCATTAACACCTCCAATTAGCAAGAATTCAAAGTCTGAGGTGTTCCTTTGATTTAAAAGGTTATAAATTTTGGATGCAAAGTCAAAGAGTAAATTTTACCACACAGCTGAGCTGTGGACTAATTAAAAGACTACTCCAGTACTCTTCTCACCCAATGCATCTCATATTTGTCACAGCCTTCAAGAAAAGTCTTGAATTATGTCATGTGCACCATATGCAAACTATTGATCTCTTGGTGTGTACATATGCTCTCCGTGTGCCTGTATGTGTGCTACAGCCCATGTTCGCAGTGGCTTCTTCACAACTGCACACACAGATGAAAGTTTCTCATGCTGGAGAATTTCTAGCAGTGCAGTTAATGATTACGGTAATTTTGCTTCCTTGCCTCCACAGGGTTACTACTGCTAATGGTCCACAGGGTTACTCCAGGACTCCTGGAAGTCAGAGATAGACATCCATGCTATGTGATGGACATTCTTCAGAGGAAGAGGATTCTCTTCCTTACATTGCTCTGGTGCACAGAGGTGAGATTTATATATCACTGAGCTGTTTCTTAGATCCTGATCAAGGAACCCTGAGCCATGCCTTGTGGACCTTGTCGATTCTGTATAATTTAAAATGAAAAATGGGAAAAAATGTTCATGTTTGTATTACTTGACACCATGCATTGAGTGATCTCATATCCTTCTGGCTTGAGTCAATGTTTTGTGGTAAGAAACAGTGTCCTTCCTTGGTGCTCCATGTGACACAGAAAATCAGGATGTCTGTAAGTTGAGCTGTGTGTCCCAGTTGAGCTGTATGGTGTGAAATGGCTTTCTGCTTGCTGTTATCTCTTCCTAAGGCAATGACTGCAAAGGACAAGATTCTCTGGACCATTAGCAAAGCAAATATGTAAAGAGCAAAAGGGCAACATGTTTGAGAAACAAGATCTGGGGTAACCAGGGGAAAGTGGGAAATATATCAATTAGATTTAGCTAGTGAAAGCCGAAGGTGAAATCTCTGAAGTTTCATGGACCAGTTTCATTTTTCTTAATCATTCTCATTCTGGCTGTTGACATCAGTGGACTTGGCACTACATCAACAGGAGAACAGAGGGACAGTTTCCCTGCTACACATGAAGAATTAGAGATTCATACCAAGATAGATGAGCTAGATTTAGATGAGAGGGAATTTCTGTTTGAGAGTGTTCATGTAAAAGGTATTATACAGTATTAGGCTTGTGTGAGTTGCCAGTGTAATAAAGGAGAATTTTATAAGCCCTGGCAGGATCATATCACTAGGACTTCATTTTGATGAAAAAAGCTGGAATCATACACTTAGCTTTCCTACTGGTTGTAATTATCTGGCTTTATTGATCACGGTGTTAAGGTTATCCGATTGGTAGGGTGTGAGCAAGGATCAGGTTCAGTCCGTGAATTAAAGTTGCAGAGTGTCAGCTCTAATTTAGACACACACAGTTTGAAAATTGTCCTCCTGCAACTGCACAGCTCCCTGGGATTGACATAAATAGGCAGCATATGAGGCCCATGCAGAAAGAATGGAGGCATTTGGCATTGCTGCTTTGTATTATGCAAATATCTGGGTTACAAAAGAAGGAAATAAGAGTAGAATAAATTGGGGAGTCTGGTCTCATCTGCAGGCATGTGTAAAACCCTTGGTGGCAATAATAAAGTTTGCAGACTTGTAGAAAGGAGGACAGGTTCCTCAGCTCTGATTTTAGTCCTCCAAACGTGCAATACCTTGAAGGAAAGAGATGGTGGTTACTGTGGTTCGCACACGAGGCTTTGCACAGCAGGGGCATCTATGAAGCCTGCCCAGTAAAATATGCTGTTCCATGTTCTCCAATACCACAACCAGAGCCAAAGTACAAGAACCAGCAGTTTCAGCTAACAAGGCTCTCATTTACATATCATTATGCTCCTGGAGACAAGCCTGTCCCTTCTGCTGCTGAGCTGTTAGATAAAGGAGGAGACAGAAAGAGAAGCAGGAGATGATACCCTTATGGTTGTGTTTTGTATCCCATAGTGCACTGCTGACCCACCCCTTTGGGCAGCTCACCCTTTACCCCAGGCACTCACTGGTAGAGTTGGGCTACTCAGCTGAAGGCTTTTCTTTAGAGTTTCCAGTGAGAGCCTGGTGGTGCAGTGTTTCTGGGAAGTCCCAGCCTTGAGCAAGTAGGGTTACTGCAGCTTGGTCCCCAGCAGCCCCAGTGCTTGCTCTTTCAGCCTTGGGGCCACAGACCTCCATCTGATTGCCATCCTCCTCTTCCTCCTTCTGACGGGCTAAAAAGACAGAGGAGGAGGAAGGGGAATGGTACCCGAGGCATGGACTGTCTTCCTAAGACTGCCATTTACCGATGCTGTATCATCTCATCCAGGAGGTGGCTACATATCAGCAGAGAGCAATATTCCGTCAGGGTATGCATTTCATACCTAACTGCTCTGCAGGGAAGATGTGGAAGTCAATTAGCTGTGACCTTCTCAAAGGTCCTCAGAAAAGGTGTTCACTTCACTAAGGGCTGTGGCAGGTTGGAGTCACACCCCACTTCACTGCTGTCATTTGACTTTTACCATGACTGCTGTGCCATTGCCTATCTATTCACAAGCATTTATTGTGGGCTTATTTGAGTATATCTTGGCATTTGATATGTGTCAATCTGCTAAAACCTAAGTGTCAACAACTAATTGCAGTTAGTTTTCTTTTCTGCA
The DNA here is from genome assembly GCA_024611175.1 of Megaceryle torquata. Lineage (NCBI taxonomy): Eukaryota > Metazoa > Chordata > Aves > Coraciiformes > Cerylidae > Megaceryle > Megaceryle torquata. Next base: position 33,711 of record JANIJG010017921.1, on the reverse strand, counting down.
GAGCATAACATGAAAGCGTGTGGTTCAATAGCATAACTTACTTTCCCATGGTCAGTTCTGAAAAACAAAAACCTAGAAGAGGACACAGTCTCTGGTCCTTGCTGTAAACTCCAGGGAAGAAAAAAAAATCCCATCCTCCCATCAGTATTCATTTCAAAAAATGTCAACACAAGGTTTTCCTCTCACCTCTGATATCTTGAGAAAATACTGCTTTCAAAAGTGAATTATTTTTGCTGGGTCCTTGAAATTTAGTGCCACTCATTTTTGGTTTGAAATCTCTCTTTAAAGATTTAGAAATGGGTATTTCAATCCCTAGACCCTAGAGCATGTGCAGAGTGGGTGTTATGTTGTATTCATTCAGAAAGCAGACATATCCACCTGTCCATCAAAGGCAAAGGACTCTGTTGTCATGTATGTATATTCAGTACACTAAGCAAGAGCTGTAAACACTATCTGCAAGATTTCCAATGTCCTTCCTCACCAAATTCTTTATGACACGAATCTTTTCTATCATAATTTACATTTCATACCTGTTTTCCCAAATCTTCAAAGTCAAGAGGACCAAATCCTTCCTTTAGCAATACTACTATGAAAGCTACTGACTCATAGGAATAACCAGAGTGTAGGATTCAGCTTAACTTCTTGGCTTGATGCTGATATAACATTTCATAGCTCTTTTTTAGGTGTTTCCTATTGTCATGGCAACTCTGATCAAAAACCTTTTCCATGAATAGCCCTGTCAATTGCAATACAAGCTCCTGGCTGACTACAGCCTGCGGTTCTGCTCCAATGTGATTTCACAAGCTCCTCTTGCTTGACCTTTCATCTCCTATCTTTCCCCAGATCCCTTATTGCTCAAGCTAGACATATATCTTTTGTTTTGCAAGAAAGCTTTAAAAATCTTTATAAGTGATAACTAACAGACAGATCTTGCAGCTGACTTCAAGGAGCAAGATGCCTTAGGAGAGATTACAGGCTATAATAAGCACCTCTTCTTCACAGCAGAGCACAATCCATCATAAATCCCTCTGAGCACTGGTTCTAGCAGTGCCTTGAACTCTGCACCTCCCTAAAACTGTCCCACAACACAGAGGAACAAGCCGAGCTGTTGGGAGGGGTGGGCTTGGTAAACGGGATCCCACTTGTGCCAATAAATCCCATGGCCCATTCCCCCCACCATGCCGTGGAGGCTAAGAGAGACACCGCACATGTCACCAAAGCTGTCTTAGCACTGGGGCAGCAGGGTGAAGAATCCATATTGGTCAAGACTGCTAGATTTGCCTTTTTGTATCTGATTTTTTTCTAAGGTGTTTGAACAGCCATATGGGAAATTGCAGCTCTGTGGAAATCAATAAGAGTTTTGCCCTTGGCCTTCTACAGGTCCAGGATTTCACCAAGTACCTCTAAGGTATCAAGCTTACCAGGAGCTGAAATAGCTCAGCAGAAGAAATACACATTTTGCATATATATCTTATCTGAAGTCAGTATTATTATCCTCAGACAGGGAAAATAAGGCAGGGAGAAGTGAAATCTCATGCCTTAAGGTCAGCCTATCACTAACCCCAGGAAGAGAAGAGAGGTCTCTGGAGTTTCTCCTCCCACATGTGAGCCACTGCTACAATTCATTATTTTAGCACTCGCAAAAAAAAAAAAGGTAGGAAGGAGGAATAGAAATTACAGGGATAAAAATCCTTCTCGATATATACATATATATTATATATATGCTATTTATATATAGTTTTGTCTTGTATCTTCAACCCTGCTTTAAATAAAAACTCACAGACTTTGTCAGTTTCCATCAGGCAAAATTATTATTCAGCTTTAGAAAGAACATCTTGCCAAGTGTTGCAGTTCAAAAATAAGGAAAAGAGCTCTGCCAAAATGCAGCAAATGTGATTACACAAAGCCAAGAAGACCATAATTAGATCATTACCATGGAAACAACCTAATTACATGTGTAATGCAGCAAGGTCTGAGCTGCATATCTGAATGTGTTTCGCTATTGTCTAGCAGGGCCATAGCACTGCTGTTTGCCTTGTGTTATTAAGACACCTTGATCATTTTGGATCAGGTTTTCTTGGAATAAGTCCCCCTCCCCATTATGGAAAGAATGAAACTGTGCATGAAATGACTTGAACGAGACTGCCTGAGGCTCGGCACCGTGTGAAGGCAGATGGGATCCTGCCTGCACAACCGACAGGGCTAGGCAGCCACAACTTGAGTGAAGTCTCTTGCACCAAGATCTGGAGGTCCCCAGCCTGCAGCCCCTTAGCCACATCCATCAGTCGGCATTTAATCATAAGTGCAGCCCTGGAAAAGAAAGCTGAGCTTGCTGGAGACTTGCTAAAGGTTGTCACCTTCCTCTGCCTTGTATTAATTTCTCCGTTGTCACAGTAATTTACAGCCAGGACAGTGCTCAGTGGAGCTGGCATGTAATGGCCAGGCAAAGGCACCCAGGGCTCTCTGTGTACTGATCCACATGTTGTATGGCTGGATATATTGTGGAAATGGGGGTTAAGCAGAGCTGGGGTTTGATTCTGTCTTACTGGTGGAAACCAAATCGCTTCTGAAGGACAGTGTCATGGATCTCATTTTCAGGCAGGGAAAATGAGGCAAGGTCAAAGGCCATATTTGTCAGCTTGGAGGACCACGGTACAATTGTAAATGAACTATATATAATCCAAAGTAATTTCCGAAAGTAAAAGCCAGAATCATACATACATGGCTGCATGCCTTGCAGCATAAAATTAGATGCACAGGGAGTGACAAGGGAGTCACTGATGAAACGCTGCTCTTATCTCCACAGGCCTACAGCCCACTGCTCTTGAATCATGTGGTTGTAGTAGATATGACCCACAGGGTATTTACACAAAATGATGGTAAACACTGTCACCCTCTTTGACGCACATTCTGTGCCCGTTCTGCAGTCAGGCTGGATATACCTCATTCAGCAGGAAGGAACGGGGATGGCTCATTAGCTAAGGGGTACCGTAATAAGGCAAAAGCCAACGGAACTGTCTGGCAAATCTACTGCTTCTGCTAATTAATGAGGAGAGATGGTTGCTGGTCCAGCTGCAGATGTTGCTGCAAATTATGCCATTGCTATCCCTGCCAACGAGCTCTCGCTGTAGCTAGCACATCTCCAGGTGTTCTTGCCACAACAATAATGCCTGCTGTTCATTTTGTTCCCTTCCAGGGAAAATAAAATGCTTCCTTTTGGTGGGGAGAAATGCTGATACTGAAGAGTTTTTCAAGTCCAGACTCCACTCCTTTAATTTCTTCTCCTCTTGCATTAGTCCAATTTTCCTTCTCTGATTTGTCCTCAAATTCACTTCATTTTCCATTCAAATTGCTTTCCAAACCACAGAATAAGGCTAGAGAGAAGCACCTCGAGTGATGCCAATTTCCATGCCATGGCTTTCCCAGCCATGAACACTAAGATAATATCTCGAGGAAGATACCAAAACCTCTTCCTGTCCTAGCTCTCTCCTTCTCCCCTGATGGAGCCATTGGTCCTGCCAACACTGGCAGCAATGCAGACCCGGCCTGTGGAGGGCAGCTCACCCCTCCGTGGCTCTGACCAGGTTGTTTTTCTCTCACATCTATTGTACAAATTCAGGTAAGTTCACTGGGTAAAATGTGACGTTCAGCTTTCGTGCAAAGTCAGCAGAATGAAAGAAAAAGAAAAAAAAACCCCAACCCCCGCCACTTTCTCTAGTTTTGCTCTGTATGCAAAACCTGTCTGTACAGTTCTGCTGAGTGCTGGTGCCCTACTTTTATCCCTAACATAGCTCAACTAAAAATACACTGAAATTTCAAGCAAGGTCCCTGCTGCGAACCGTCTGAGCAAGCAGGCAATGCTGCAACCCCGGCCCTGGTGCAGTGCAGCCTGGACAGTGCTATGCTCCCAGCACAATTTATACCAGCCCTTGGCACTGACTGGGATGAGAAAAAGCCAGCAATCTTGTGAAAATCAATACCCCTTCTTCCCATCAACTCAGACAAAATGTCCTGACATGGTGCTGCGAGAACAAAATTGAAGAAAGATATGAGATAACTTAAGAACTACTCTCTATTATTACTACTATTAGTGTTATTTATAACACAGTAGTACTGAAGAAGCTGTGCTGGTATAGAGGGTGACTTTAAGCGGGAACATCTGGGGTTCTGAAACAGTTATTGAAATAAAACCATGGCTGAACCTCTTAATGCTAGATGTTGTGCATACTTGCTTTATGTGCTTAAATAGAAAAGAGACAACCATGCTATTTCTGTCTAATTTGTGTGGTCCTGAGAAAGCATGATAAATAAAGGTTAGTGGAACCCAATTTTAAAAGCAGGGGAAGCTAATAGACATGATTTGTTTTGAAGAGAGGGTCTATAAATTCTTCTGCCCTGGAAAAAGTGACTGAATTTTACCATCTGGCTTCTCAAATTACGCTAAACAATGTTTTTCACAAGACCATGATTTTTTTAGAGGACTTCAGCTTGAAGCTCACTTTAGCTGTCTTCTGCTTGATTTTCCGTTGTATAAGAGGGAAAAGGGGAATTCTTTGATGACACCTATAGATTATTTGCAAATAAGGATGAACATATGTAGGTCCAATTTATTTGAGGAATGTCCATTACTGTTATGACGTCAGCCGTTTTCACATGTGGGTTCTTTGCATGGGGCTGTTCTCTGGTCATCATTTGCAGTATCTGGGAGGAGACCCAAAATGTTCCAGCTGTGGGAATGTTTATCTGATAATCCTGTGAAATGGGTAAATGTGTCACTTGGTTCCTGCTTGGGGGGCACAAATCTCAAATGCGTGTGTGCTGCTGGTGCCCAGCGCTGCCCACAGGCCCCGTGGAGCCTCTGCTCACAGCAGGCTGGGGGCCTGAACAGGCTCTCCTGCTTACAAAGAGGTCTGGGAGATTATGTCCAGTCCTTGCCTGGCGCTACACCTCCTCCACCCCCTTCCTCCTTCCTCCAGCAGGATTTTTCAAGGGAAAGAAAGACATTTTGCCTGAAGTCTTGCAGTAATTCCTTGTTTAAGAAGCGGAATCAATCTCTGAAAAACAGCCTGATGGACAGTGCACCTCCCAGGGCACCCCCTCACTGTTGCAGAAAACACCTATGATGCAGTCCCTGTCAGACTAAACTATGAGTAAAAGCCTTGTAAAATCCATAAAGGTACACACATTTAATTTAGACTTCAGGAAGCTATTGCATTTTTTTCTTATTAAATATTAATTCCCTTTAAAAGAGTACTTTTGAGCTGTTTTGAGAATGCAACTGGTACTCTAATGTCATCTAATTAATTAAGAATTTCATACACATATGTATTAACAGTCTGCTATTATTGCTGAGGACATTTCACTGGTATTTAAATATATTGAACCAAACATGATTTGCATTTAAATGGCAATGATCCGTACGGCTTCCTCGCAAGGCACAGCTGGTAGATGAAGTCTGACTTTGCCTCTCTGACCTCGATGTCCCAGCAGTATGCCGAGGCAGCTCAGCTAGGATTTCACTCCACATATTGAGAAATCCAAGGAAATAGCAGAGTTTCTCCCAAAACACAGTACAGACAGGTTACTTTGTGAGTCCACTGGTGACAAACGCAATCTTATCAATTGCTGACATCCTCATTAACAGCTGCTGAGCTGTCCTTTCTCACCTGTCGTGTTGATTTTTTTAATATATTATTTCACTGGAGATGCTAACAGTAATATCTAGAGTTGCAGATGTGGAAACAGAGCTGGTGGGAAGTAAAGACAAAGGACACAACTTTGTCCCTTGACTCCAACTCACACTTGACTGAGGTGGCTACCTCAGCAGGGCTCTGGTGCATCCTCATCTTCGTATGGCCCCAAAGATTAGACAGCTGGGGAGAAAAACGGTGCAGAAAGGAGAAGGTGGGATGTGGGGGTTTAACCACAAGTGATACATCTTCAGAATGTGCTCTTCTTTAGGAATGACCTCAGTTGTTTCCATTTCCAGGATGACTTCCCAGCACTTATGCATTACTCTTCTACTTGTCTAATATGGTTCACATCGATTTTTCCCCTTGCTCTCTGCTGACTGTACAGTCTGAAACACCAAAGACCTTAAAGTCAAGGTCAACTTTTTATTCCCTGAGTAAACAAGCTGGAGAGAAGGGGAGAGAGGGAACAAGCACTTATGCCAGCAGATATACTCAGAAAGCTATGAAACGAATATATTCCTTCTAAAAAAACTCTCCAAGGATAGAAGGCATACAAAAGATTAATCCTTTCAGTCCAAAAATTTCTGCATTAAATAAAATCCTTACTCCTGAGGAATAAACGTGAAGAGGAGGCCACTGTGTACGTGACCAAAACAAAGCCATTCTGTAATGTTTAACATCAAACATGAAGTTAAACACTGTGTAGTCAAGGTACAAGGAAGCATTAAAAATTGTTTTCATTTTACTAGTACATTTTTCCCATGCACTGAATACTTTTATTTCTCATCACAATATCTAAGCATTGATTCCAGTACATTGAATTCATGATGCTATTTTTGACCAATTAATGACTCCATAAATTACATTTACCCATTTGTAATTAGAAGGAAAGTTATGCCGCAAATGACTGGCTGCTTATCTGTGATTCATGGACTCTCTTGAGCATGCAAATTTGTCTGGAAACTTGGTAAGAAGTTATTTCGGCTAAAGATTTTGGATGCTTCTCACTCATGTTGAGCTGAAATATGAGTTCAAGTGTTTTGGGGCTTCTGTTTTGGGTTTCTTCCAGACAGAGAAATGGGTCAGTATGAAAATAATTTTATAGCAAGGTGAAGATACAGAAGCTGACACAGAGACCTGAGACCCATCCAGACCCACTAGCAACTAGCTAGGCACTAGCAACAATCACTTTGCACACCTCAAGCAAGGGCAGCCCCTGTACATGTACACATAGATACAACCCTTGTGAACTTCAGCCCTATCTCTTAAAGACAGAGGTTGTTTCAAAGCCCAAAGTCTCTGATGCTTTATGATCTTTCTGATATTTTTTGCTGGAATGAGATAATACGAATATGGTAACCTGATGTTCTAGCTCTTTTCATGCAGTTTGGAAACAGAGGGCCCCAGCTGGAGCTAGTAGCATGGTTCGGGGACAAAACAAATTATCTTATGCAATCTGGTTCACCTATTTTCCATGCTAGTATAATTAAATGAGACAAAGTCTACAGGGAGAGGTAATAACTTTTATTAGAACAAACTGATAGTTTAGAGGAAAAAAAAAAAAAAAAGGAGGTATGTTTTCAGGTACACAAACTCTTCTTCAGGCTTGTATGCCAAATAGCTTGTCAGTGTTTGTCCAACAAATTATATTACTTCTCTGTGTTAATACTGCTTCAGTCATATCCTTATAATAGCTACAATAACACTGCTAATATAATTAAAAGCAGCTGAGAATGACCGAATACTATTTCATAGCAGAGCTGGACATGAAGTTTCCCAAAAATAGCAGGGTGGAGCTATTCTACAGACGTAAAAATATTTGTACTTTTCCCCTTATCTTTACTCTGTAATTCTGGTTTTACTTACACCAGTATAAATGGGGTGGACACCAGTACTGCCCTCTTTGGATTTTTCATATATTTTCAAAACAGTCTTACCACTTTTTAAAATGTATTTCTAATGCAGAGGATAAAAGTAGGTCATCCATTTTCTCCAGCATCCTGCTAACATTAACTGAAAGGAACGGTGTATGCACATTTTATCTGGCATCACCATCACTGTATTCCATCAAATTATGACCCTTTAGTCTTGCCATTGGAGCAATTCCCGGAAAAAGGCAATCATGTAAATGATGCACAGATAAGAAAGAAAAAAAAGAAAAACTCCTAAGGTGGAAAATGTATTGACAACAAGCCAGCATAGTTTTCCCTGATATTGTTTATTTTCATATTATGTTTTTAAAGCAAATCTTCCGAAGACACCTCACAACCGACTTCACATGCAAATGCAAATAGAAACAATTTGTACATCACAGAAAGTCTTAAAAGTAGCAAATTGAGACTTAAAAGAGGCAAGATAAGAAATAGAGAATGATTAAACAAAATAATTTTTGGAAATTTAGATATTAGAATTTTTTCTCTGTGTGAGAGCAAAACACACCTTCAAAGAGCAAGAATAGTAAGGAGTTCTTGCACATAGGATTAGGTTCAATGTAGAAAAAAGTATCTTCCAGTGAGAGAAGTGGAAGAGAAAGAAAAGTGCAAGGAAGGGGCTGGAGATTGAAGAAATCTGGGAAAAGAAATGGAGAGAGAGATGAGGGCCCATGTGAAATGGCACTCATCTGCTGGCCAAGATCCAGAAGTCTGGGGTGCTTTCGGTTAGCCATTAGGAAAAACTTTTTCACTGAAAAGGTTGTTAAGCCCTGGTCCAGGCTGCCCAGGGAGTTGGTGGAGTCACCGTCCCTGGAGGTATTAAAAAGACATACAGGTGATGTGCTGAGGGACATGGCTTAGTGGTGAGATTGGCAGTGTTGGGTCAATGGTTGGACTCACTCATCTTGAAGGTCTTTTCCAACCAAAATGATTCTATGTGTCTATGATCTGGGCAATGATGTGACACATCCAACACTGGTGCAGGCTGGTACCATGCTCTGCTCCTGGCTGTCCCCAGGGACTATTGGAGTGCCATGGCTTAAATTCACAACTGCTGCAGGTGTTCCATGCAGGATTCCAGTTTCCACTTTTTTACTTTTTTTTGAAACAGTGTTTCCAAGTCTGTACTTCTCAGTCACCAAACAGAATCTCAGGCTCCAGCAGTCTGGGAGAGAGTATGCTGGTGACATGCTCAGAAATTCTCCAAGACACCCAAAATAAGCACTGCCAATGTTTACTTCTAAACATCAGAGAAAGAGGGGAATAGAGTAGCACTTTCACTGTTTTAATTTGGAAACATTTGTGCAGATTGAACACTTGTCTGCAGCACCCTTCTGGGATGAAACCGCATAGGTATAGCAAGTGCCAGAAGTGCAGAGAATTTGAAGGGGAAATTTCAAAATTCTGTGTAATTTTGAAGAATAGCCATTTCAAAGAAGTGTGATAGGGCAGAAAACTTGTATTTGAGATAGCTAACTCCCTCCATAGCTGTAAGTCTCCTAGGAACCTCATGTGGTTGTTTCTTCTTAACAAAAAGACAGTAAGAGTCACATTTTAAAATATTCAGCAATATTTTTGACCTAGCTATGGTTTAAGTATTACCAACTAAATGCTACTGCAGGCCATGAAAGTTATTTTCCATTATTGGTTATGTACATATAGATCCTTATTTAACAATACCTACCTTCATGCACATGGGAGATAATGTAGAACCAGGTTACTGGTGATCCCTACTTATACTTCTCATTATAACATGAAATATGAAAGCATATCTACCTAATAGGAGGCATAGCACTGAAATTCTCGATAAAAATAATAATAATAAAAAAGAATCATAACTGTTGCTGTCATGATGATTGTTTTCATTGTTATTGCTCATTACTACTATTGATGATGATTATTAACGTTGCCACAATAAACACAGCAGCACCAGCTTACCCAGGGTGTGATGACAGGTGTTTTTCTGCCTGTTCTTAAAGACCTTACTGTGCTAAAAGCAGCTTTTCCATGTTTTCTTCCTCTACACAGCACTGCAAGGGTGTTTTGCCCTTGCCACTAGCAGCTATCCCTGCTCAGTATCCTGGCTCAGCCACGCCAGGCTTACCTCATGGCAGCACAGACAGCCACAGTTTAGGATCTCAAAATTATGGGTTAAGTCTTGGGAGAGAGTGAGTTATTTGATGTTTTCTGTCTCCTTTTTTAAATCTATGGATTATCCACAAGTGGATGATCTTGAGACTGGTGTGGGAGGAGGAAAATCCCACAAATAGAATTGAAAACCTCCCGCTCTTCATTAGAATCGCTGTATAGGAGTGGATGTCCAGGGAAAACAAGTAACAGGGGCAGAGAATGCCTTTGGAGGAATTTGTTGCTATGTATTTAAAAATACATCATTGAGGGGTCACTCCAACATCAATTGCAAAGTTCTGAAAATGTTATTTATCCAGTGCATGACATTGTCCAAACTCATCCTGACTGCTGTAAGCAGCGGCAATACTTCCGTATTTGTATCTTCTGCATCTATTGCCCTTTCCATTGCTAGACCCTGGATAATACTCATTCCTTGCTGCTGCAATCACAGTGGAAAACCCAAACTCACCCTTTTTTCCTGAAACATAATTTGTTAGGATATTATTTTATTAAAAAAGCCATGACTGGTATATTTTTGTTTCACAAGAAAAAGACTGGAATTCAATAATGTAGACATGTCCTCATGGGATTAAAATCTCTGCTTCTATTTGGCCACACAAATTTAATTTTTCTTAACCCTAAACTGGAAGGAAACCGCAATATATTTAACAGGGGTGACTGGCAGAGTTGGCTGCACTGGAGACCACAGTATGATTGCCCTGGGCTGAGAATAATAATAGAAGTGGAAATTATTTCTGTATTGTGATGTCCTGGAGAAAGATTTTTTTTTAAAGCAGCTACATGTGCTCTGAGTCACCATAGCTGGTCACTGATCCCTGCTCTGCAGATCAGTCACTGCTCCATCCCAGCCACCGAGGGTCAATCAGTGCCTGGGGTTGTTATAGGAAACAGAGCAGTAGGAGGAAAAGGGAATAAACTAAACCAGAAGCAAATGGCACTAGCAACACACTGTCAATGAAACAGAAGTTTCTAACCACATGCTGGGCAGGGTGCTGAAATGTGTTTCGATTTCCTGCTCACCGGTGCAACTAAAGCATCACTTTTCTCTGTAAAGTCTAGAAATAGATGGGTGAAGGCTCCTGTGTCACAAAGAGCATGAGAACAACTTATTGGAAACTGCTGTTTATTAGAAATTCCTCACAATCCTGAATCTCACAGCAAATTCCCAAAGGGATGCAGGGAAGAAGGGAAATGGTACTGGATGTGCTTCTGTGGCAACAGGGTCCAGCTACCCCATCTTGAAAATGTTATAATGGCTCCTGCCAAGAGAGACCCTGGGCAGAAGAGCTTTTAATCAAATTAGATAAGGAGTCCCAGAAAGTGGTGAGAGTGAAGACTAGGTGTGCCAATAGACGCTGATAAAGTATGGGCTGAAATCCTTGCTCCACTGCATTCAACAGGAGCTGTTTCCACTGATGCTCAGATGCCACTGTAGTGGGATGTGTGAGTATTGTGGGCAGCTCATGGCCATTTCTCACACACAGGTGAGCTATCCTGTATGTAAGCATATTAAGCTCCAAAATTCATCTCCTGTTAATGAACAGACTTTGTAAGGATACCCACAAGGGCTTGGGCAGCTTCAAGCATCTCATGTAGTTGAAGTATCTGAAGAGTTCCCCCACCACAAGATGCCCAGGTAGTCCTTCAGGTCTGCAGCACCCTGAATGCAAGAATGTGCCTGATGGTTTCAGAGGGTCCCTGATCTGCAGCAATCAGTGCTGGGAAGGGCGGTGAGCTTAAACATCAGCAAACCAATTGTCTGAGAGCGACAGAGCTGGAGCAGAAACCAAGCTGGCCATAAACAGACCCAGCTCCACAGCGACTGATTAAAGCTATTTTTGGAATCGAAACTCATGGGTGGGAAGGGAAGCAGAAAGCAGATAAATAAGCCATTAAAAAGCAGTGCGGCCTCATTGCTGAGCCCTATCAGCCATTTCAGGCGGTGAGTAACAGAGGACACAACAAATCTGTCTTTGTTCTTCTGCTCTCTCGCTGCGTGTGATCGGGAGATAAGGTGCTAGCGAGGGCTCATTTTGCTGGCGAAACACGGGGTTATTCATTAACCTGCTTGGCTAAATAAAGCCCTGATAAGGGCAGCCTGCCTGGCAGGGGGATAGCCCAGGTGCAGTGAGGCTCAAAGGCAGCCATAGGGTGGGGAGGCATGTCCATGTCCAGTGCCAGGGCCACCAAGCCACCTGTGGTCACACGTAGGAGCAAACAAAACTGTTTCAGCAGCCTCTTCTTTGCTCAGCGAAAGCAGGGATGTCAGTGATTCATTGCTGGATGAAGGCATTGCTTTCTTTTAGCAGCTGGAGATGTAACATGAGTGTTAACAGTGAGAAAGGTGTATGAATATGGATTTTTCAGTTTGGTTGTCAAATCCCAAAACAGGGGAAAATGAGTAAAGCCAAGCATTTTCCTCATTGGGAAAGGAAAAGATTTTTTTATTATATAATGCTTGTTTAAAAAAATCCCTTCCCAAAAATTTACGTCAGTTTTTAAACAACAAAGCTTGTTTCAAAACAAAAAGTCAAAATATTTTGTTCTGATGATGCTAAAACAAAATGTCTTCATATCTCCAAACCATTTCTTTTGACATGTCAAAATGAAACATTTGTACACTTTCTAATTTTTTTCACAAATACCGTTGGTTCCTGCATTTTTCAGTGAACTTATCCATTTGAAAAATGTCACTCAACTCTAAAAATTAACATACATATAGAGCTACCTCTGTTACCACATTATGTCTCATGCAAGCGTGCCAAATATGAATTCCTCACAAGGGAGCTGGTTGGACTTAAAAGCTGACCGATAAAGCCTGAGAAGGCATAATGCCAATTAAAAGGGTCACAGTGGTTATAAACTTCCCTTCAACCTGCAATAAGGTCACACTCTGCATGTCAGTGCTGTGCAACAGGATCAGGTGGGTCACGTCAGTGTCTTTGAAGAGCACATATGTGGAGGGTCAAACCATAGCTCATACCCCCATGCACGTGTTCAGATTAGTGCTTTAATTCCTGTTAAAGCAACCTGTCTAAATCAGGGCTGTCTGGGAAATGTATTTGACAGATTACGTTAGGAACCCTGTTGAACTGCAGGTATCTGAGGAAGCTCTTTGCTGGATTCTTGTAGGTAGGTTGTGTGGGATCTAGCCATAAAATCACGCACATTCATGAAAATCTGACAATCCTCCAGAGACAGAAGGTATGTGTAAGGAACGAGACTGAAAAATTCCTCTACATTGCTCTGAGGAAAAGAGCAGTCCATAATGGTTGGTAGGTAGCTGCAACACTTAGTGTGACACTTGTTGTCTCACTTGCCTTCAGAGGGAACCTTCTAGACTTCTTCTGGGGGTCTCATCGTCTCAGCTCCCTGGCTATTGGACTGGAGATGTTGCACGACTTTGATGCTCCTATTCCTGGTGCTGGGTATCTGAGAGAAGTCCAGGTCCTGCTGGGATGGTGGGGCTTTACAGAGAGTGGCAGCCAGTGAGGTGTCAAACACTCCCCAGCACAGTACCACGGTGTATTCTGAGGCTGCTGTTGGCACACACCAGGGTTTCACTAGCTCATACTGATTTAACTATAAATCCCTTCTAATCACTAATCACTCCATTTAGGGATGGAAAGTCCACAGAGCCAAAAATATACCCAGTTAGTCAGCAGGTTTGTGAATATTTTGAGATATTGGAGGTCATAAGTCAGTTTGCCAGCATTATCTTGATTATCCTATGGAAGTCTTTACTCAAAAATAGTCTCCAAAAATGAAAGTTTAGCAAAACTTGGAGCTGAAATAATTGGAAAACATTAAATGTCCTCACCAAGCTAAATTCACATGAGGGCAGTTACTGTGTAATAGGCAGATGATATTAACTACCCTTTATGTTTTGGTGCCTGCTCACATCCAGGAGCAATAATACAGGTGAAAGGTTAGAATAAAAAATAGTAACTTCCTAAAATCATAATGCAGAATTTTTGTTTTTATAGGAGGTCTATTGGCTGAACACATGCATTTTTTAAAACAAATCACATATGATAACAATCTGCAGAGGTTGCTGGTGTCCTGGGGCAGCTGGCAGGCGTGGCATGTGGAGTGATTTCTCCAGGGGCTTGTTTCTCAAGGGTATTTTCTCTGTCATCCTTAGCAGTCAGGGATGCAGAGGTGCCTGGGCTGGGAGCACAGCTTCATTGCGCTCTCTGTGCAGTGTGACTCTTGGCTGTGAAAGGCACAAGAAGGATCCACTGACGCTCCTTATCTGCCAGCGTGTGCACATACGATGCCTTCGTCTCCATTCGCTGTGCTCCATTACAGTGATTTATGTGCTGTCTGTCATCTGGAGCACTGGGGGAACACAAGAGAAGCAAGAGCAATAAACAAATAATAATCAGCAGAGATAACACAGAAATGAGTCCACTAATGCTACACCCAAGCAGGCAGCAGTATTAAGCTCTGAGGAAAAGGGTTAGGGGGAGCTCTGAGGGGAAGGGCAAAAGAGAGAGGCTTTGGCAAGGGGTTGAATCTCAAGGAGGAGTGGTCCAGCACTGTGAAGAACACAGGCAACAACAGAACAGATTGGCTGTGGACAAGGAAATAGGGAAAGGAGAGCTTCTCACAGGGAGGTAGAAGACAGAGAAGACACCCTGTAAGATAGGTCGTGGTGGTGAGATAGGCTGCATTCAGGCTGCGATGCTGAATGAACATGGTGGGAGAATTGCATCTCCTTGCCCAACCAGGCAGATGGAGCAGGTGTTTCATGTGCCACAAAGCTGATGAGGCCAAAACCTATTTTTACCTTTTCCCTGTGTGACCATGCCTTTGACTGCTGTTTTGATACCTTTGTCACAATCAAAGTACAGCAGCACACTAGAGGGTTCTCCAGTGCTGTGTGAATGTAATGTGCCCAGCTGGGAAAGAGTGCAGGGGTGGAAAGGCCATCAGACATGCACCACCATCCGTATCCATGCAAAAGATGATATCTGCACAGGTCGTGTCACAGTACCACTGACAAGCAGCAGCAGCCTTCCAGCCCCAAGGCCACAGCACCCACACAGCAGCAGCAGCCGCGAGCTCTCTGTGACCAAACACAGACCTCTTCCTCAGCACTCAGCATCCCTACATGATTAAAAAAGAAGCAGGGCCCTTTTAGAGATTAGTGGATGGTAAATTATTCCCTTCATTTGTTATTCGTGATGAATAATGAATTATTCTCATAACATTTACTATGCTGTTCATTTATTATACAGGACAGGGGAATGTTTAGAAGCTAATTATTGCTAGGCAGGCTCTACACTTGCAAAATATGTGACTTTTGCATATTTCTTATATTAGTGCTTTAAGTGGGGGAAGGGTTGTTTGTCTGTTTTAGCATGTTTCTGTCCTTCCAACACCCAGACCTGCTGGCTGCCCGTGGTCAGGACAGATGTCTCCCTCATCAGCTGAGCTTATCTGCCTCCTTTGCAGAAGGCCCTAGAGTAAGTCTGTAAAATAAATTGTCACTTCTTACATAGAGCAGTAAAGAGGAGCAGTGTTTCACTGGCTGGTGGGGCTCATTGCCATGCATCGCTGGAGAAGCTAGATAGTGGAGAACCAGCCTCCTGAAGAGGGAGAGGTTTCAGGGATTGTTTATTATTCTTCTAGTTATTATATTAGGAGACTAAGTGAGCAATAGCCTTAACAGTGGTGTACCAGTGGCTCTAGGTTGTCAGTTACAGTTATCAGAATTAGCTGTGCTGTGCTGCTGCACACCAGCAGATTTTCCTGTCCATTTATAGCTGATAAATAATTTATCAACTATTTTGAAAAATGTTTTTAAGGACACTTGAGCTTCATGCCCAGCTCTGCTCCCCTGGTTGCATGGCACAGCACCCTGCTCACCTGCCATAGCCAGCTGTGTCCATGTCCAGCCTATGCACAAATGAGATGTTGGCCTGCATCTCCCTGCACATCCTGCTGCAAGAAGCCAGGCTGTGAGAAAGGTTGCTGTGTGCCTGTAGCTCAGCCATATTTGTTGCTCCCTGCTTGAAAAGGAGCATCATGGACCCAATGCAGGCTGCCTCTGCCTGGTGAGGCTCTCTCTGAGTCCTATGTGATAGATTTTGATAGCTTGTGAGTCCGTGAGAGCTGTTGACCTTGATGGAGTAATATGCATTTAAAGTGGGAGATGTGTTAGTTTTGTGCTTTCTAATATCCTTCTTATCTATATTATGTGCCTAATATCAGTGTCCTCTTGTGGCCTCCAGTGATATCCTTACATATCTCTGGATAACTGTTACCAGAGCTAAGCCAGTGAGAGGTTTATAAACCTATAGGGAGAGATATAGTTCAATACCATGTTTCTGAATAATTGATTATCACACGCTTCAGTATCAAACTGATCTTCAGTGATACCCTTTTGGCTGTGCCTTCATCCCTTTTTGTTTTATTTTGATTCCCCAGCAGAAATCTCTCTCCACCAACTGCCTTTGTAACCAAGTAAAAGCAATGTGAGCTGCCAGTAAATGATTTTTTATTTTATTTTTCATCCTTGCAGTGGTAAATTATTTTGTCAGCACAGAGACGATGCAGGTGACTAACCTCATAAAATGTAGTAAATGATTAATAAATCTCAAATAACAATATCTCCATGGGCAGATCATAACTCGCCACTCTTGAGCAGACCACATGCCTTTAGAGGACACTGGATGATTCTCTGTAGGGGAGATTATTTTAGGCATTAGCCAACAGAGAAATGCCAACCTAGGGACAGCTTGTGAGCATTGGCACAAGGCACATCAGACCTTGATTTTCAGCTGTAGGGAACACTTGCTGTGCTGAGTGGATTCAGCATGAGCTGGGATCCCGCAGGCAGGTGCTGTGGTGCCATCCCACCCATAACTGCTGCATCCCCATCAGTTTGGCATTTACCTTCATAGACATTCTTCCAGCAAACAAAAAAATTGCCTTTCTTGAAGTAATTATTTATTCCCTGAAGGCACCATATGGGACAGAAACTTCAGAGAAAGAGAAACAAACTGTACTTTTCCATGCAACTCCAACCATTAATATTCCAGTATTGGCCAAGCACTTGTAGAGCTGTAATGAGAACATCCTCTTACGTGCTGTTTCCAGAATTTATGCACAACAAGCAATACATAAATATCAATTAATGAAGCAACTATAGAAAACTAAATTAAAACATGAGAGTATAGAAGCCTCTACTTAGCTGCCTAAAAAGAAAAGACATGTTCACAAACCCCTCCCTCCTGCTCAGAAGCAAGCTCTCAGTTCCAGAGGAAGGAAACCATTTATTTTTTTTTTTAATTGCACACTACTTTTAAATTAATTTCCATAAGCATTACAAACACCGAATGGGGGAGGGAAAATCAAAGCTTTCACAATTAAATTAGTGCTTGGGAGTTGCCTTTTGCCTATTGCTTATGACCCAAACTCCCTATAACTTAACCGTGGTGGCAGACGTGCAGGCAACTAGCAGCAGCCTGGCTGTAGTGCTCCATGAAGTCCATAATGTCAGGACTTTACTAATGGCACCTAAACCTATAAATCCACAACTATAACCACTAGCATATTAATTAGCCTAAGTTATTGTCAGAAACTGTAGAAGAATACAACTAAAGGTGAAATCCAGACGCACCTGGAGAGGTTGCTTTTTTTTTTCACCACATTCTGGATGTGGTTTGCTGGCAGAAGGTAGCAAGCGAAGTTGGCCCCAGCTCCAGCACAACCACAGGAGATGCTCTGTCAACTGTCCCAAGATGTAGATCATCCTGCTGGAAGAAAACAAGGGAAAAAAACCAGGGAAATGGGCAAGGAACAGCTTGTGGGCCAGCCAGAGAGCCACAGATAGTGCTTGACAGACAGTGTGGGCAGGCTGGAAAACCTCCTGCAACCTGCTCTCCCTAACCCAAATGACATCTGCAACAATAATTTCCTTTTTCCTGTGTGTCACAGTGATCATCTCTTTAAGTCTCTGAAGAGGCATGAGGCATGAGCCATTCTTGTGCCAAGGAGCCGCCAGTAAGTGTCATGACCAGGCACTGGACTTGAAGACATCAGTTGCAAACGGTAGAAGAGTCTGATCCTGATTCCTCAGGCTTTTCCAGCTGAGACCCAGGGATGCTCACTTTCAGTGGAGAAAAAGTGGATGAGTGTAACTGCTTTTTATAGTGAAATAACTGGAAAATAGGACTACTTGATAATGCTTTTCCTGCTTTTCCAAGAAGTGCACGAGACCTGCATGCACAAAGGTTATGAGCACTAATACTAGGCTAAACAAAAGCCACGCTGTCCTCTGCACAGTTGCATACATCTAAATTAATAAAAGACTAAATCTTGGTAGCTCAGGAAACTCCAAGTGACCAATTTAGTGGAAGAGCTCCCCAGTGCCTCCTGAGCACCTCACCTCCACCATGGTGACCCTAATAGCAGCATTTGCTGTACACTGTGGTGCCTACAGAAAATGTGAGTTCACAGACACATGGCTTATATGTTGCATTACAAAAACATCAGCACTGACATTGTGCACTTGCTACCTTTTATCTGAGGGACTGAAAGGATTGGACCCTCGTTAACGCTAGCAACTGTGATGATAATATTTTATTTCACCAGCACCCAGTGCTGAGGTTCCTGAGTGTTTTTTCTTCAGGTGGCATCCTATTGACCTTGTGTGTGGCTGGAGGGTTGCCCAGCTCGGCACTGAGCTGCACTTTGAGCCAGCACTTCAGGACTTGATAAACACTGCTTTCATCCCAGGAGGTCAAGGTGCTTAGCAAATGACTGAACTTAATTTGACCTACAAAATACATCATGTTTCACAGCATCCACCTGTGTGATTGGTGAAAAGATGCAGATCTGCTAAAAATCACTCTGTGTGTGTGAGCCTGAGTGTTAGGAGCTACCAAAGGCACTGACTTCATTCCCAGCCGTCCCCTCCTTCCTTGCCCAGGCAAAGGTCACCACTGCTGTTCTAATACTTGCCCTCCTCAGCTAAGAGCCATTCTCTGGGATTATTCTGCCTTCTGCACTTCTTTATTTAACATCAGAAATACCATCCATTAACTGCAATGGGTAAAACTAATAATATTTTGCATCTGCCTGGGGTTTCCTCCTCAAAGCATTTTACAAACAGTATGAAATCAATTCTCACAGTGAGCTGGGCAGGTCAATGCCTATATTAATGTATATGTATGTCCACAAATGGCTGAGGAGGATGTTCAAGATTTACAGCAGGGTAACTGAGAAGTCAGTCAAGATGTGGGGAAGGCCATGGTTGGGTAAGGACCAGAGCTCAGGGTTACCAGAGCCCCCAGCTTACACCCTGCTCTTGGCTTTCTGCAAAGTCCAGTTACAAGGATGTGACCTGAGATGAGAAGCCCCACCTAACACTGCAGCAGGGTGAACTCAGCCAGCAGCTTTACTGTGCCCAGTTTGCACTGTTTTGCTCTTTCCCCTTCTTTCTGTCCCTTTTGGTAGTATTTAGAGCTGTCCTGACTCCAGATGATGGACAGCATCCCAGTGGTGGTTGTCCATGGTGATCATCACCATGGTTCTGCCTCAAATAGGGACCTCAACACCTTCATTGCCTGCAACCCTGCTTGGCATCAACCCATGCATCAGGACAAATCAGGGCACAGAGCCCGTTTCCTCATTTAAGAGATGTTACTAATTTTTCTCTTTTATAACCTTCAGCATTATCAGCAGAGAATTACCACTATCGATAACTCATTAGCAAATAAAATGGAAGACAATGCTGCTGACATCTGTATGAAGCCATGTCTGAGTGGCTCTGGCTCCTGCTTATTGGGCTTTTAGTATTCATTAAGGCCAGTAAACGGTATGTGTTTAAAATGCTGATCCACACAGCATGTGTTGAACTCTCAATCTGCATTAGCTGAGACAGCAGCTTGTACCAACTCTGCTGCCTAACTAACTTGATTTATCATAGTTTCCTAAGCTCTGTTTATGAGGCTATTTTATTTGTAATGACTTAATATTTTTTCACATGGGAGAATTTATCAACATCTGTGCATCACATTGCATCAAGCGTCCGGGTGGCCTTGATCGTACTTGTAATGCCAGAGTAGATCTAAGGCAGAGAGTCACTCTGCCAGGAATCCTCTGACTGCTTTCCAAATGACAGCTAATTTAAAAGGTGGTGCTTCCTCTGGTCGTTAGTCTTGATAGAAGGAAAAACACATTATCATTTCCTCTTCTGTCCTTTCTCTGTCTGGTTGAGAAAAAGGAATGCAGTCAGCAAGAAGGGCAGTCTAGCTGGGGAACTGCCTGCCAAGTCAAGCATCAGATTAAAAGATGGGTTGGACATTGGTACTGATATAAAATTATATTTGTGCATGTCACCAGGCACTGATACTGTTTTAACATTGACTGTGTCCTCTCCAGACAGCTTGACCCTGACCAGATAGGGTGCTTTGTGCTGTTCTGGCCCCTCTTATCTCTTAAGGCTGAAGCCCCACCACATCAAGGATACACAGAAACTGTTCCTTAGCACATGTACCTACAACATTTTCACAGGCTGCCCTCAAAACCTGGCTCACAGTCTCCCAAAAGCATGACCTTGGAGACACTTTGTGCAAGAAATATTGCAATTAGACAAAGACTGGGCATCTTATAATGGGTTAATGATATTGAGCATCTTCCAGTGGCCTCCCTGCTGCAACCTGAGGCAGCACCCCAAGAAGGAAGCCTCTTATAGAGAAAGCGTCTCTATGCATTTGTGGCTTTGGGGTTTTTTGAAAGTAAAGAAAAATAAAAGCTAAATATCAAAACATCAGAAGCCTTCTCTGATATGGGATTACATCCAGCTTTACCAGAAATATGTGTGGCTTCCTACTTACCTGCCTCTGAGGGTGGAAGACAGACATGAGTGTCTTCAGAGAGGCTGGGAAGGAAACAATGTAACTGTGAAATGCTTTGGGCTTAGAGCACACAGGCTCTTCTTGGTTTTGCTGATGGCATTGGGAGCTTATGTCAGTGGCATATATGAACCCAAACCATTTGACTCCCCACTACACCTGCCTTGAAAAGCCCTTAGGGTGGTGACACCTTTTCAGGCCCCCATTCTGCTTGGCTCCTTGGCTGGTTCAATCCAGTGGCAGGAGAGTGCTTTCTTTAAGGGCTCGGACCTTGTTCCTTAGTAATCACATCTCTGTTCCCATATGAGAGGGAGTTTCCAGGGCTGTCAGTTAGCCTCATGGCTATTTTGCAACAGCAGTATGTGAGAACGAAGCCTCCAAGTTCCTGAAATAAATGTAGGGACTTTTTCACGATAATTGAAGTGTTTATGTAGAGGAATTGCTCCTCACTGCACTGTCTGTAGCTTTGCATGCCTTGAAGGCTGCCTTTGGAAAGTTCATATGTATTTTATACCATTACCCATTAGGATCAAGATTCTGATCTACCACATAATGCCATTATTATTATTATTATTATTGTTTTTATTACTGTCATCTGTTTCTGTGTGCACTTGGGGAACTTGAGTTCTTAAGAAGATCAGAGTGTGGCCCACTGTTATTGAAGCAACCTGTGATAAGCTCACACCTTAGAAAAACTGAAGGGTGGCACATGTGCAGTACCAGAAAAGTCCTTAACATTTTCTTTTAAAGTTGATATCAATAACAGTATTGAGTATAAGGAATTTCTTTTTGGACAGGACAACAAAAATTGCTCTGTTTTTAAGCAGATTAATAGCTCTACTTTTTTGTCCGTCCTCAGTAATTTAGATTAAAAGAAACATGGTGCATAAATTACACAAGTACTTGTTTCACCACAGGGAAAATTCCCAGTTATTGGGAAATTTCTTTAGCTGAACCACAAACAAAAGTCTAGGAAGATTAATATTCTTCCGACATGTTAAAAATAAATCTTTTTTGTTGCCATTCAGAACCCAACTGACCCATGTGGAAAAACCACCTTTGAGCTGCCCAGGGCATGAGTAAGGGGAACAGGGAAACAAGGTGCTGCTGATGCAGTTTCACATCTCTTCATGCATCAGATCAGTATTACAGCAATGGTAGTAGTAGTCCTCTTGTAAACACACTTTACTAGGTCACACAGTGCATTTGTTTCCAGTTTACATATTCATGGAATTTGGCATGTAACTCCTCATCCACAGCATCTGTGGAAAGTTTTATTAGAAGGGGAAAAGCAGTGAATAACAGTCACCAGTACTAGATTGGATACCTGGCTTGGCCATTAACCCAGGCCATCATTATGTCACTTGGTTATCTGACTTCATGTATAAAGACTTGTTGTAATGCAGGGCTGGGGCAATAATACCAGACTCTGGGGGAATATCTCTCTCTGTCTTTCCATTTACCCACTTATAAAATAGCTCTAAGAATCCTTTTCTCCCAAGATTGAGCTGACATTTATGAGTTTGCTTTGAAATCTTGGAGCAGAAGTGCTATTAAAGCACAGAGAATTCTTATTAACTGATGGAAAGGTATTTTAATGAAATATGCTGGCAAGCTTCCTCTTACTGTACTATGCCAGTGTTAAATAGGCTGCTTGAAGAGCTGCATATCTTCACTTTCTGAGTGATTGGCTGAAAAATAACCAGAGCTGCTTCCTTTGGCGCATTTGTTGCTAGGTTGTTCTTGTTTCTTGCCATCTCCACTTCATCTCCTCCCCAATAAATTCAGTGTCAGCTCAAAAGCTGAAGGAATCCACAGTTGTAATGTGTAATCCTCACTTGAGTTTCTCACCATTGGGAAGTGTTTCTCTGGGTGGTCCAAATGACACGTACTCCCCTTACGTAACCTGCCCTAAAAGCTCAGCCAACTCTGTCTCCCAAAAGCTCTCACAGGTCTTAACCACTCCATGGCATCTGTGCTTCGGCTTAGCCCACACAGGATAAACAGCATGGGGATGCAAAGGGAATCAGAAGGGATGCAGAGATGTAATTTTGATCAGGATCAGGTTCTTGAAAAGCATCGGTGGTGCTGGCAGCATGAAGCTGACCTGGGGTCTGAGAGCATTGCTGCAGTGTGGGGCGATCCCTCACCCATCCAGCCCCCAGGCATGGTCCTTTGTGAGGTCTGAGATTGTTTCACTTGTGTGAAATCGTTTTTTGGCTGTGGGAGGCATAAGAAAGCGATGATCGTGAAGGCTGACAGGCAGACTTGCAGCAAGCAGTTGAGTTTTCCCCAGCCCTCAGAGCAGCTGCACTCAAGACGTGAAACTGCTTCGAGTTCTCCCAGTGTGCACATTACCAGATACCATTTTCTTGCAAATGACCTCTTTCTGGAATTGGACCTAAATGTGGTCTGCAGAGAGGACCATTCCCCTGAGCTGTCCTCATCCAGAAACAATATATCCTCTCAGCCAACAACTGCTGTGGAATGAGAAGGCCCCCACGCAAGCTGTCCAAATACTCCTGTATCACAGTCACATCTTCTGCATCAGCAGTGATAGCAGCTGTTTTCTTCAGACAGTTTTTCCCTAGGTCTGTAGAAAGAGGTGACTTTTGAGGAATCTTCCCACCCCTCATCCTGAAAGCTTCAGGTTAGCCATGAACTCTGGATATGGGTTGGTACCTCTTCTGCTCACACCAGTCCTGCTGGGTGCCATGGAGAACAGAAAACCAGAACTTTGTTGTGTGACCATCTCTAGCTGTTAACACATCTTTTGGCATGAGAAATGTGTTGGTAAGTCCACCTATGTTCATTGAGTCCCTGCAGTGTGCAATATGAATGGGAAACCAAAACAAACCAAAAAATTGATACACCAGAGATCATTGTAAAAAGATTAACTTCTGCAACCCAGTGCTACCTTCGAGGAATGCAGTGAAAGCCAGCCAAAGACACCATCTGTTTCTGGTGGAATGTGTAAATTTGTATCTATTTCTGAATTCCTGAGTTACGAAACTGGAAATGTCTCAGCTCTAGTGTGCATAGTACATGAACCAGCATGGAGATCCACTCTGTGTTTGATCCCAGGACACGTGGAGAGCCTACACATACTGAAATAAAATGAGGCAAAACTGTAGCAGCCAGCAGGAACCATTGCAAAACTTCTGTGTCACCTGGGGCCTTCGCAAAGCTCTTTCAGAGAATTCTCTAGGGTTTTCCACAGAAAAGTAACAACTACTTGATGACCCAGTTTCCCACATTATGTATCAGGCATTTCCAGTGCCTTTCCCCGCCAAGGCTTTCTGATTATGAATCACTGAAATTTTCATCATCTAGAAGCCTGACTGTAAGATCCTAATTTTCAGTTCTTCTGTTCTCTTTCATAGCTCACCTCACAGCTCTTCTCCTTCTCTCATTGTCTGTTCCTCCCTCACACCAAGAAGGTGACTTTCTCACCTCCAAATTCCTTAAAATGTTTTGGAGGGACACTCATACCTCTGGGCAGAAAGGCCATCTATCATCAACAGCCAGCAGGCCAGGTGCACACTGAGTCACAAACTTTGCAGATTGTTCCAGGCAGCCCAGAGGTGGGTCCCATCTACTGACCATGGGTTGGAACCCCCTTGCTTTGGAGACAGGCACTTCAGGTTAATTTTGGCCTTGGATCTAATAACTCCCAGCCTCTGGTATCAGTGTATATCAGCCTAGTGTAGACTAGGTTATTTAAACTGGTCATTCTTCAGGACAGGATTTACCTTTGTGAGAGTTTCTAGCCCAGAGGGGCTCAAGCCCTTGATAAATTTTCAGTGTGCTCCTATACAACAAACACTGGGGAAAGAAATGGAACAGCCACTGGAGTGTGGAGCATTTCCATAAACTATTCTAGAAATGCTAAATAACCCTGGCACAGTATGGTTATGATGCTTTTTGCAAGTTTGAATATCCTCAGACTTTGGTGGTCAAGAGGAACATTTTTTTGCCCATGTTCTAGTCTGTCAGGTTGCACATTGGGGAGCTCTATCTGATATAACTGCCCTGCTCATTTGTCTCACAAATACATTGCACACCCCCTTGATTAAAGCTCCATAGAGCCTTCAGCTGTGGCAATGGTGTGATTTGCATTTCACTTGTTTTACAGCCTTGGGGCTTTGTCTTGTGGCATATAGGATATGCTATACAACAATTAGCCTGGAACCAAGACAACATGTGCTTGCATGGTAATGAGCTATTTTCTTCCTTCAAAGCCCGACTCATGCTGAAAGGATTGTATTCCTGTTATCCTCCAGTCACTTAGGACTATATATTTTTCAAAAGGTTTTGGCCTGCCACACTGCTTTGTCATGGCATGAATATAGCTGCTAGGTCTATTTGCTACCAGTCCTCAAGCTGGCAGGACTGACTGCAAATAGTATGGAACAGGTGAAGAATCAATTAGGTCCTTTAATTATTGAGGTATGATTGCCTATGATTAGGCTTTTGAACTGGTATAATTTTTTTTTTAAATAGATTTTTTTTTTTTTAATAGTTTTGAAGCATTAGCTGGATGCCATGAAACACTTTCAGCACTCAGTGTAGTCTTGCTCTCATTTCACAGGGTTTGGGCTCTTTCCTATTTATTAAGCTGCCCCTTGGATAATTACAGCTCTCGTCCTCTGCAATCACCTCTGGTCATATTATAATTTCCTTTAATCTTCATGTGAAATTTCCTTAGATTCAGGGTCCAGAATGAATTTGAGTATTATTGATCAAAATAATGTGTCACATCTTAAAAGAGCCCTTACTACATGGCGTATATCCTTGCAGCTCATTACGACAGAATCACTTTGAAATGCCATCTTGTCCCCTTCCCTGTAATGGGAAGAAATGATCTAGTCTTGATCATACTATTGTTCCCCTTTTTTTGGTGTAGGATTAACATCAATCAGCTGGACAGCATGATTGATTTTCTAATTAATAAGGCATTTGTATCAGCTTGCATAACCGCACAAAGCTTAATGGTTTCCCTACTGTATCTGAAAACTCATTTTGCTTGTGTGAGTTAGCTCCTGCACTTGGAAGCTTTTTAACTAGTGGTCAGGCCAGTTAGAGCATCCTTTGCATAGAGCTCTCCAGTGCAGTAGATGCTTTGAAGTATGTTTCACCAACCACCACAACCAGATCTAAAAGCTTATTTCAAATGATGACCATTGTCCCAAGACTGAAAAAAATTAAGAGGCACGGGAAGAGGAGAATTAATGACTGTCAAGGAGAGCTCAAAATACAGTGGTTGGTGCAGCATTGCCCAGTAGGAGCCCCAGGGGATGGGGACTGCCGCGGGGCACTGTCCTGGCCATGGTGGCATGTGGATTTGGGTCCTCTGGAAGCTGCTCTGGTTTACACCTCATTGCCTTTCCATCAGCTTTGCATCACTTGTTAGGTTTATGCTAAAAAAACCCTGGGTTATCAAAATGGCTGAAAAAAGTTACCCTGAGCTCTGGGAGTGACTGTGTGCTCCCCCACGGGGCTATGTGCCACCTTGCCTGCATGTTGGTGGCAGCTGTGCTATCAAAGAAACGCTAGAGCATGGAGAGGTCTGGGCCCTCCCGGCTCCCTTAAACATCAGAGATTGTGTCTGGAGAAGAGAATGGCCAATTAATAAACTTAACTCCACCCCTCTGCTGCTGCAGACACGAGACCAGAGGGTCATGGTGTGACCTGGCATTGACAAGGAACTGGCTCATGTCCTTGGTGAATAAGCAAGCAGAAAACCTGGAGGAGAGCTGTCCCACTTCGAGGTCCTGTTCTGGGTTACAGCAGTTAATTGCTGAGACATCATAAATGATTTATGTGCACGAGGCTGGCACAGGGTGTAAGGAGCCCACTCCACCCTCCCCCTGTGTTTGAAGGACTTTTGCAGCCAGGGGCACAGCCGTGTCTGCAGCAATGCACCCGGAGCACATTGCACGCTGGCTTCGATTTCCCTGGGAAGATAGTGATGAACCCAAGCAAAAGCAGAGCAGAGAGGGTGTCCTGAGGGACCAAGCTGCAAGAAAAACACTGGCTTGAGAAATTCTGGTCTGATGTACCAGTTTCTTGCACATGTGACCTTCCCGTACTGCTGGTCTCAGCGGAGCAAAGCTGAAATCAATGAGAAGAGGCGGCATCTCCTTTGGTTCGACTTTGATCTGGCTGTGCTAAGAAAATGGTGAAATTCCCATCTTGCATTGTCATGTCTTTCAACAAAAAGGCAGAAACTGCAGGTTCTGCTCCTGTCATGAATCTCCCTTTGGCCACGTGGTCCCCAAAAAGATGAAACAAAGACTAAATCTTGCAGGTGAACCAAACAAAACCAGGTCAAACATGTTCCATGATTTTAATCTACCTTGTAAATTAAATACAGTACAGATGGGAGTATGGCGCAGCTTCTTCAGTCTTCTGCCCTGACATACTTCTCCAGCCCACTTGCACTAAATTAGAAACCTGACAGTGAAAGCTATACATCAGGGGGAGATTTTGGCCCTTAGCCTTTACATGCTGTCTAGAGAATGAACGTACTTCACATCATTAAAATAAATAGACTCACATGCAAGCCTGAGATGATTTAAATCAGCTCTCTGGTGCAAGAAGCAGCAGCCACCCACGTTGTAGTTACCACATCTGGGACAGACAGTCGGGAAGACAAGGGGTTCACACCACTCACAACTGCAGGGAGAATGTGAATTTGAAGCTTTGAGGGGAAAAAGACTCTGGGAATAACACGCTCTGTGAGCTGTGCAGGCTGCTATAGACCAATACGTGCCACGTATAGGGCTGGCCAGGTCAGGCTGATGCACTTTATTCCTTGAGTGATAGGTCTGAAATGGTGATACTGGTGTAAAAGGGGGTGGTACTTCAAATAAGAACACCACAATCTGGCTTTAAACTGTGCTAATCTCCAGTGATTTACTACGTGTAATATGATGGCATCTCATTCTCTGTTGAGACATAATGAGATACATTTGGACCTTCTCATCAGTTCAGCCCCAGCATTTCAGGCCAGTTTAGGCTCCCAGAGGACAGACCAGTTTGCTGCTAAGGAAAACCCCAGTCTGCACCAGCACCTCCACACACCTCAGAGCAGCAGCCAAGGATACAAACACAGAATCACAGAATGTTAGCGGTTGGAAGGGACCTCAAAAGATCATCTGATCCAACCCCCCCAAACACTCAAAACCTTTTTCTATAGCAACATCCCAATTCACTTGATAAAAAAAAAAGTTTTGCAACTTCTCCAGATAAGATGAAAAAAATAATAAATAATAAAAATGGTTGCTGGATAAATCAGACAGTAACATGGCAGGACAGGCTGAGTTTACAGAGCAATTCCTCAGGTCACCACCCATCACGAATACTGTTGGACAGCTGAGACTGTGCAATCACTTGAAACCTTCAGGGATGAGGTTTAAACTAAAATATTTCAGCCCTTCTTGATGACAGTAAAAACACACACTGTTACAATGACTCAGCTGACAGGCGATGAGGGAGGAGAGGATGAAGCACATGAACTTTTGCCTTGCGCCTCCATCGTGCAAGACTGATACAAGCCACAGGGCCCAGTGCTCCTCCCAGTGCCCCAGCTGAGCAGGGAGGATCTGGGGGCTGGAAGAGCCCCATGTGCCTGTGGCCTGGTGCTTCCCAAGCAGAGCAGTGTGCAGTGCTAGGTGCAGGACCTCCTACCCTCCTTCAGATTCTATAAGAAGATTTCCAGCTCTTGAATTAACCTTGGAGGTTTTCCCTGGTTCTGCTCAGCTTCTGAGCTCTACCAAGGTTACTCCTGGAGCCAGAGAGGTGCAGGCACATGCAGCCCTGACACACAGCTCTGCTGAGAGTAGAGCAAAACCCCATCACTCAGACAGGCTCCTGATTCCTCTTCACTTCTCAACCTCCTGACAGATACCCATTGATTTTTGTATCATATATCATATGATACACATACTCATCTTGGAGATGCTTAAACTGTTGCTGTGATCTTTGATTGAAACAACATGGGATGTTGGAGCACCAAGTGTGAACAGCTCTTCTTGCAAGTTGTTAACTCCATTCTCATTTAGATTTTACATTTGTCCTATGTTTTGTCCTTTTGGGCAATTTGTCATCCCTAATTAATCTTGGATAGTGTAATATTTTGTGTAACTGCCTCATTGATTGTTCTAAATGTGCAATCATTTATTGTTTTACTTAGTCTGTTGGCTGAATGGCATTTTGTTTTTTGAGACCAACTCATCCTTTGCTCATTGGTTCAAAACCACTGGAGTTATTTCATGGACTCATAGATTCATAATATCTTGTTTATAAAATGGGATCAAGCCATCTTTTATAAATAATTTTGTTTCATTTGGTTTCCCCAGAATAGAAAAGGAGATAAAATATTAACCAGGGTTTCCTAAGCAAAACCATCTGTATTTTCAAGTCTTTTTGGCTGAGTGGTGAGAAGTGACAGTCAGCAACTCTCTGCTGCAAACTCTGCCTGGCAGAGTGGGAAGGGCTGGCATGGGGGATGCTCCTACTGTGCCGTGCCAGTGAGATGTCCCTCTCTGTGCATTTGGAGGAGGACAGGACAATCCACTGGTTGCGGAGCCTGATCAGTTCAGAAGAGCTCAGGAAAACCTTGGTAGAAAGCAGGTATCTCTGGTCCTCCCCACAAAGGCAGTTGTCATTTGGATGTCCAGGCTGTCTAGTGCATCACATATATTCAGTCTCTGAATTTCAGGTATTTCACCTGCAGTTCAGCAGTGGCACCATAATATTTTTTTATTTCATTTTTCCCTAAGGATGTTTTCTCTGTAATGACTTGAGCAAGCTCCCTGGCTGATGGCAGCCCCAGAGCCAGTGAAGCTACAGCACTTTGCAGAGTGAGGTTACAGTCTGGATACCTTAACTCGAGGCTGGCAACCGGTGAGAAGAGAGAGATGTTTTCATGTCTCTAACTAAAAAAAAAATCTCAGTTCTTATCTATAAATACACTCATCAAATTTCCACCTGCCCTCTCCTGTGTGTTATGCAGCCCATGCTTTATTCCAGCTTCTGCCAGTGAAGATGTAGAAAATTTTATGATTCTTCATTATCTGTCCAGGAATAAAACACTCCTGGACTCAGGAGTGCTGTGCCTGCAACAGCCAGGAGCAGCCCCGTGCCACCACTAATTCTGGTGATATTGCAGAGATCTCTGAAACAAATTACCACCCTTTTCACAATTCTTCCTTGTCCTTAGGGAAGCTGTTGCCTGCGAGATTAAATCTACCTGTAGTGTCCCTGACAACAAATAGTTTGGGAAAGCTATTGCACTCTGTAGGTTTGGCAGGATGTTCACATGTCAAGACCTGATCTGAAGTCCATTACAGCCAGTGGGGTTATTCCCACCAACCTCCACAGGCTGTAGATCAAAAGGCTTTTTGATCTAGAGCAAACCTTTCCCCAGGAGTGGGGTATTAGTTTTGAAATGTCTCCTTCTGTCTTTCAGAAGAAAAATCTCCCATTCTGAAAGGTGAAATTACTTAACTCACCACATGTGTCAGCCTTTAAAAAGCCCTGCATTTGTTTTTTTCATGTGCAGCCAGTCTCTACAGAAACTACAGGTTATCCGGGGTTAGGCAAAAGCCCATCTCCCAGCTGCAGAGCAGAAGTGCAGTCCCATCACTAATGGAAGAGTTAAGAAGTGTCTGAGCAGCTGCCTGCTTAAAATCTCTGGGTAAACCAGAGACTGGGGCAAATATTTTTACTTTCTTGCAGAAATGGAAAAAAAGGAAATAAAAATCCAATAACATTTTGTTAAATGACATCTCAAAGCAAAATATTTAGATACATCTTTTATAATTTCTGCTAATTCATTTTCATGGACTATTCACACATTTAGTCTCAGTGGACCTGTCACTGCAGCATCTGGGAAGAGGGAAGTTGAGCCCCACTCGTTCTTTGCTATGTGCTCTGGTTCTCCCCAGAACAACCGCAGTTATTAAGATAGAAGAATGGTTTGCAGGTAGTGTTACACAATTTGGAAGGCACTTGGGAACTGGGAGTGAGTCACACTGAACAAGGTGATGGAGCGGAGAATTTCAGGGTGGTTATTTGGCTTTTCAACACATCAGGCTCAAAATAAACACTATTATTTTAAACATTATTCACTGATGTCAATGTAGCATCCACTTGAAATCTGATGGGGTTTAAAAGACTAGCAAAAAAAGGTGAATATATTCAGGGGTACACACTGCAGCATGAGGAGGTTAACTCGTCCATGGCATGATGCATGATGCACGAGCATCCTCCAGCACAGCACAGACAGTAGCTGTTCAGCTGCTATTTGGGAGATAAGCCTGTGTTTGCAGGAGGATGCAGTGAAGCTTAGGCTCTGGTTTTCTCTTAAGTTGTACAGAGATATGGCTCAGCAGCTGTGCATGGCATCACCCAGCCATCCAGGAGAAGAGATGGGCAGAGGGAAGGGCTGTGGCATAAATACTTCCCACTTCCTTCTCTCTCAGATGATCTTTTTCCTCTCACTCCCAAAATATTTCTGAGGAATATTCATCTTTCCTTAATTGCAGAACATTGTTCTGTATCTCTGTAATATTAAAATCTCTCCTGATTTTTCTAGGGATATTCTGTTAATTAGTAGGTTTCTCCTCCCAACTAGGCTGTAAATGGAAAGAGTACATACTAAACTGATTGCCCTACTTATGTAGCTACTCGGAGGAATGCTAAAACGGATTAACATGCATAGCAGAAGGCTTATGACCCTGGGAGACAGAAGAACCTGAAATAACCTTAATATCCTGTCAACTTGCATTACTGAAACTCAGCGAACAAGAAAAGCCTATTTAGTAGTCTGTCTTGGAAGAAATATTCCTATCTTTTATCTGGTTTATTTCTCCCACTTTTCAAATGGAGGTGTTGTTTTTATCTCTCCCGACTTTATTTTTACGAGGCATAGTAAAACTGTGTCACCTCCATTGCACCTCCCCATCCTAAATACCTGCCCCAGTGGACTGGATCTACTCCCAAGAGATGCCGTTGTGCTGTTCTGTGGTGAAAACCACCTGTACCCAGCTGGGCTGGGCAGAGGGAGCTGAGCCGACCCTGCATGCTGCTGTGGTGGCACGTCATGTCCATACATGACTTTGCTGATGTCACTCGGGGCTCCTGTGTATTCCATGCACCTGCAGAGCCAGTGCTGGGTGGTGTGGAGGCACCTCGCTGCCCACACTGGGCAGAAGGAAGGGGACCTGCCTTAGAACTGTATAGATCCCCTCTTTTCAATATTTTATTCTCCCCGTTGTGGATTTCAAAGCTGCCCCAACTGGAGCCTATAGAGCTATAAGTGACTGTAACACCCACACCACTGCCTGCTCCGTAAGGCCACAAACGATGTTTGAAATCCAGATGAGATTTCACCCAAACCTCAGATATTTTGCTGTGTCAAATATTCCCAAACTGGGTGTCTGGTTCTCCAAAATTTTTGATCCTGATGGAGAGTTTGGTTGTTATCAGAGCCATGTTTTCAATGCACAGCTCAGCCCTTCCAAGGCCCTACCATCACATAAATAAACATGAGGAGTAACAATACTTTTAATGGAATGTCCATCCTCACAGACCTCTGCTATACATTTAACACTTGTGAAGGTCATAAGAGTGCACACAGCTAAACGCACCCCTGCGTGCTGAAGTGACAACTACTGCTGGCATTTCAGTCCCCTAATCCCTCACATGCTGGGGACAACCCATCCTTGGCCACTGGGTCTCCAGTCCCAGTAGCATCATAGACCAGGCTCTAGTGCTGGAGTGGTACACATTAATGGGAGATGCATCAGTGCTCTCCTGGCAGGAAGCATCTTCATCATCATTAATTATTCCACCTTCCCTCACCTTTCCACTTGGGGTTTAGCTCAGCCTGGCTAAAAAGGGGTCATTTCTTTAATGAAAAAATAAAGGTGTCAGGAATGCATCTCACAATTATAGAGTTCAGTCTAATTAGGACTGAAAACCACACATGTGTTGTCTTATGTGTCTGTTCCTTAGATTCCCTTTCAGTGTTAAATACATAGGGAACACCTTCTCTGATAAGTGACATTTTTCTTACAGTTCACAGGGAGCAAAACTTACCCTAAAGAGAAGAGGCAAGAGCTGCCCTGTGCTGCTACCTTCCTCGGAAGTTCTGCTCCCGCAGCTGCAAGCCAGCGTCTCTGTGAGGGGCATTTGAGGGAACTGGAAGCAGAAAGAAGCCCCAGGGCTTGGGACAATTTCCTTTGTCGGGGGGGAGGAGGGCGCGGTGGGAAATGTGCTGAGCTTAGAAATAGGTCAGAGATGAAGCAATGCATTCTCCAGTTGCCTTGCTTTCCTTGCTTAAATAGAGGGAACACCAGAAGCTGCATTTCTATTCAAAGTGAAGGCCTTTGGGCTTGAAAGCCCCAGTAGCAAATGCATAATGAGGGAAAGCAACAAATACAAGTACTTCTCTTGTATGAAGGAAATTAGAGAGTGAGGAGAAAACTTCATATGGGATGCATACAATATTTATTCAGGCTACATTTTTCAAAAGCATAGCTGTGCCTGCTGAAGGCAGGATAATAGTAAAACTCCCATTTAACAGGACAACACCACTCCTACCCCAGCTGCTGCTCATTGCCTGTGGGTGCAGTGATTGTTACCCACCCAGCCCCTTGCTTCTCTGTGCAGGATCTGGTGCCTGGGGGAGCTCAGGGGCTGTGCCTGCTCTGGTTTGGGTCTGACCTCATCTTCTTTCCAACATGTCCTTTCCCAAGAGAAATCCATATCCATGTGTCCCAGCATCATGTAACAACATTGCACAGAATCACAGAATGTTAGGGGCCAGAAGGGACCTCGGAAGATCATCCACTCCATCCCACCTGCCAGAGCAGGATCACCTAGACCAAATCACACAGGAACCTGTCCAGGCAGGTTTGGAATATCTCCAGAGAAAGAGACTCCACAACCCCCCTGGGCAGCCTGTCCCAGGCTCTGTCACCCTCACTGTGAAAAAGTTCCTCCTCATGTTTACATGGAACTTCCTGTGCCTCAGCTTCCACCCACTGCCCCTTCTCC
>JANIJG010017916.1:0-15989 GCA_024611175.1 Megaceryle torquata | reverse complement strand
GAAGATTGGATGTGGTGCTCAGTGCCATGGTCTAGCTGATGTCAGGGTGTTGGGTCAGAGGCTGGACTTGATGATCTCAGAGGTCTATTCCAGCCTCAGAAATTCTATGATTCTGTGATTCTGTGGATAAATGACAGTATGGAATTTCGTTCCAGTGGTTTGTAAATACAGTTGGCCCAAGATGAAATGTTATTTGAATAGAAACTGTCCAGACATTCAGTGTTTGACATTGTTCACTTGGTGATTATCCAAAATCTGTCAGCTGTGACTTCCTAGCCACAATTCTTTTAAGTCTCTTAGAATGACACATAATGGTTTCCCTTTCAGTCATGGAGCAGGACTTACACATTTATAAGTGCATGTGTGAATATTCTAAGAATACACTATCTAGAGACTCCTTTCACTGCTATTTTAGTTGGATATTTTATACAACAATATAATTTTACTTCCAGTCAGTCCTTGGTTCAGTTTATACCCAAGGGGAGATTTTACCTGCAGTTATCTTCTAGCATAGGGGAGTAGCTGGAGCCAAAATCTTGCACACATCTCACTCCCTGCTCCTATCCCTCCTCTCTTCTTCCCAGAGGTTTGTTCCTGAATATTTTTTAACTTGCTGAAGCCCACTTCATAACAGCATATTGAGCCGGATGCTCGAAGTTGTGGAAATTCATTAGAAATTGGGTCATTTGGCTTTCTGTGAAATGGAAAGTGTAAAAATAACACGGGCCATAGGTTTACAAGATCACCTCTGAACTACTTTACATTTGAAGAAGGAAGAAAAGTCAGTGGCAGCATTAAAACTGAAGCTCCTCAAAGAAGCAAAGAATGCAGTAAGAGATGAAAATGCTGAATTTTCAGTTTCCCCTCTGAAGAATGTTGCTGTTAGAAGATCCTTCTGTGTTTGAACATGTGGCATCTTGTGCATACATATGTGTGTATATATATATCTATGTGCCTTTTCACGTGGCTATATTGCATTTAAACACAGGTCTCCCCTTGGAAGCGGCCTGGGACGAGGCCTGGCCCTGGGCCTGGACCGGAGCCAGGGCCGAGGCCGAGGCCGGGGCCGGGGCTGAGGCCGCCCGCGCGGGGGCGCCGCGGTGCCGCTCCAGGCGCGTGGCTGCGCGGGAGCCAGGGGAGAGCAAGGGGAGGGAGTTGGGGGGGGAAGCCCGGGGCAAGAAGATGGGGGAGCCCGGGGCAAGTGGGGGGCACCGCCGGGTTCTGCCCCGGGGGCGGGTCCTGCCCGCCGGGCTGAAGCAGCGGCTCCGCATGCGGTGGGCTTTCCTTCTCTCTACCAAGGCTTGGTTTTGGTTGGTTTTTTTTTTTCAGAGGAGTCATCAAGGAGCGTTTCCTGTCCAATTCCCGTTTTGTCTGCTGGTGTATCTTCTGTCCGTGCTTTGTAGTTCGTACACGACGAACTTTTTTTAGTCTGCCAGGAAGAGGATATAAAAAAAGGCAGTGTGTTGTGCCACAAGGTGGGAATATCACTCTTTCCTGGTGGGTTACCGAATTATCTTCTAGTGATGGACTAATGCTACTAAGGTTTATATCTTCCTGGGGGTTCAATGAAACCTTTCCAAATTAAATGAACAAAGACACAAAAAACCAACTAAACACACAAAAACACAAAAGAAAAAATCCAAACCCACACCAAAACAAACCCTACCAAAACAACATAAAAACAAAACAAAAGGAAAAAAAAGACAACACCCCCACCACAAAAAGACACAACAAACAACAAGCCAAAATCATAAACAAAACAAACCAACAGCTCCCACAAAAACAAAAACCACAAACAAACAATAAACAAACCCACACAAAAACCAACCCAAACAAAACACAAAAAAAACAAAAAAAAAGGAAAAAAAAGACCCCCCCCCCCCAAAAAAAGCAACAAAACAAACAAAAACCAACCAACCAAACCCCACAAAACAACACCCCCCCCAAAAAAAAAAAAAAAAAGAAAAAAGAAAAAAAGCAAAAGGTTTAGTTGTTTTATATAGGAGATAAAAAAATATTTTCCAAGAGAATGTTTTGCTCATGGAGACACAGATTCATGAAATTCTAATCGTTCTGAGAAGTAATTATTTGTCATTAAAATAGCTTATATTTCAGAACTGAAACTTTGCACAGCCAACTGTACTGGAAGAATTAGTTTGTAGGCACTGCCTGGTGAATTTTCTTGTGGATGTGGGATACTTTACTACCTCTAAGAATAGCAACTTTATATATTGAAGAAAATCTACAACCTTGCTATAATTTGGAGAAGTGCAGTAGTTCAAATTAAATGAAGGCACGAAATTATTTCAGATAACAATATAATTACATGTAAAATCAGCTTAAAGGTGCCAAGTTCTTGTTAATCTAATTTATAGCCTCTGGTCAAAGAAATCCCTGCGTCTGTATTTATGCAATCCATGTCTGAATATGTCTTTTAAGAATGCAAGCCACAGTATTTTAGAGAAGTCTTTACGTTATTGCTTCAGGTGTGGTAGACCTATAGCCATATTTTATGGAGTAAAGGAAAAAAGGGTTGGTCATGACTTGGGAGAACTTAAAAGCACCATGTGAGAAAGTTACTCACTGAAAAAATCACGGCTGACGTGAATTAACAGCCACAGGTTACAGATGTCATCTACTTCAGGCATTGTCACTTAGTCCCACCCTATTCATCTGCAATTACTACAGACAACTCAGAGGAACATATTTGTTCACTTCTCCCTTCTGTGGGAGAAACCCCAAACCACCATAGGAAGGCATAAAATCTGATTGTGCAAACTGCTTCACTTTGATGGGGGATTGTCACAGGATAGGTCTCATGGAAACCCCAGAGGGATGAGGATCTGGCATTGGGCATTTAGGACGATTGTATTTCCTTTGGAGAGATCACTCCCATGAAGAAATTTACCCTGAAGGAGCAGAAGGGGCAAGAGGAATCGCTGAACTGTGCATGTTGGGGTTGCAGGCACCAGTGTAATAGGATTCTATCTGGAAGGGTCCTAGCACTTCTGCTGTGCATGTCACCACGGACCACAAAATCCTCCTCACTACACTGTAATAAGCTGAAGAACCATAATAAAAGGCCACAAGCCACAGCTGTAACGTGCCACAGTGTTCTTTCACACCCTTCACAGCCTCATCTGATCTCTCGGTGCTTTCCTGGCTACTGGAGCAATGTAAGCACCAGTGCTCTGGTACCGGTGCCCCAATACTTCCATACTCCAGGAGGTTCAGGGATAAAACTGTGCCACCAGTCTGTGTCCCCCTCCTTCCCACCTATCCACACCCTTCTCAGACACTTATTTTAGTCCTCTTAGGCTAAAAGTCTGTCACCCTTTCCTCATGATGTCACCTGGACAACAACAGCATGGCATGAGCTGAGCAAAGATACCAGGAAGAAGAGCACGCCCCAGGCCCTAAAACCACTTACTACAGTTCCATCTACAATCCAGTCCTCCCGTATGCAAATGAGTAGATCACTCTCATTTTCATGAAAAGTGACACATTTTTTTTTCTGGAACACAAACTGTAGCACATGCTCACACTTCTTGCCAAGCTAACAAGCCTCCAAACCCCCATCTACCCAGTGATGCAAAGGACATCTCCTTTCATTCACAAGCCACTAGCAGCTAATTCTTCTGGTATGTCTTTTTGAAGTTTAAGCAGCATAACTTCCTTAACAGCAATCATGGGTTTCCTAGTTATAGTGGCCCTATTTTATAATCAATAGATTTTCAGGTGACCACAGTGGCAAGGGTCAACAACTCCAGAATTACCTGGGTGCTACACGGCTCAGTGCATTTCCTGGCCTTTCTTACTTTTGAATGTGCACCAACTGCTGAAGTGAACATGGGCAAAAATTTTAAAGGAGCTAAGGTCCAAAGAAATTCAAGGAGCAATTAATTTGTCCAAACATCAGTTTCCCCCTGTTGAGATGCATGAGGACAGCATACTTGGCTTCCACATACCAGTCCAGATGGATACAGGTCTTAAGTCCTATGTGGTGATTTTAGATAACCCAAGATACTTCAAATGATACTGACACTTACGGTTGAGCAGCTCCTTTAGGGGATTTAATGACTAACTTGTACTTATGTGCCCTATCTCCTTTTGAAAGTGGAGATACTTCTCTAGATCTAGATGGTGGTGTTGCAGACAGAGTTCTACAGAAGCCTTCCTGTGAGATTTAGGATTCTTGAGCATTATTTGCCTCTGAAAATAGGATCTGGACAGCTAGATTATATTCACTTGGAAAATGTTCTTGTTCTTCTGCATGTGCTTGCCTGCCCTTGCAAGAAGAGGACAATGCTGAGGCAGGCGCGTTAGAGGGAACGAGAATGTTGTGTCTGAATACAAGAATAGGTTGGGCCTGCACAACAGCCATTTGCATAAAGCAGGCAGAGAGGAAAGAAGGGAGGCTGAGCAGATCAGCTATGCCAAGACAGGAGATCTCAAGCTTTGCTGCTGTAGCAGATAAAGAGCATGTTGCATATGCCATTAGGTGTATGGGAAGTAAGAAGGGATTATTTCTTATATGGGCTGCTTGGGAAATGACACTGCTGCACTCATGAGCTCATAAACGAGGCTTATGGAAAGTCCCTGGCTTAACTGTCTTCTGATGACCTCTTTGCAACAGGAATGGGTTAGATTTGCCTTTCCTGTGCCATAGAAAAGACATTGCCAGTGCCTGAAAATACAAGAATAATTTAACTGCAGGGTAGTCAAAGAAGCAGGCAGGGGAGGAGGATTCCTATAATGAGTTCTGTTTGCTGTTTGTGGAGACATTTATCGCCGCCTCTTCAAACCAGAGCCTGTGGGGATTTATTTCCTTTGCACTTGCCTGTTGGGACCGAGGGAATTTGTTAGCAGCCTTGTTTTAATCAGGACTAATGTGCTAACAACAGCAATTTTATAATTACGTAACAGCTTTCCTATTATAACAACCTGCAGCTTATAGACTCTGAACACAGCTTCCAAAGACTGGAAGGTAGTGACTATTTAACAGAGCAGAAAACGACTCCACGTTGCTTAGGACGGGAAGTGACATACACCATGCTGGTATTTAGGAAACTGGTGTTTTCACGCCAAGCTTGCTTTGAGATTTTTAAAGGTGTCGTCTGAAATGGATTTGATTTTTACAGCTCTCCTAAAAATGACAAAAAGGGAGATGAGTGTCCAAATTTACTTTATAAGCCTCTTTTAAGAGTAACAGAATCAGATGCCAATACATAGGTTGGTGACAGTAGTGACTGGTATCAAAACCCCTTACCCCCTTTTTAGAGTGTCAGGATATTGGCAGAAATCTGTAATAGCTTGTTTTCCTTTTAGGCACCAATAATCCCAGGTTGAGGTCATAAATATAGTCCTCTTTAGAGACTTAGTTCATCTTGTTCAGGCTTTTGAGCAAACCAGAAATAAAAATGTGATACTGCATTATGTCAGAGCTGCATGTTTAGTCTGCCTCTCTAGAAATAATCAAGAAAAGTTATACATGATAAGAGACAGATGCTAGTGCCTCAGCAGACATTTGAGCTCTTTCTAGTACAATAGTAAAAAGGAGAAAACACCCAAAGAAACTCGTTTCTTTAGTACTCAAATTTGTACTCAGAGTGCTTTGAAGGGAGGGATAAGCGAGAAAAGATGTTTTCCTTGGCTTTACTTAAAGCGACTGCATTAACGTAACCTGCCAATTCAGAAGGTTCTTGTATGACCCCAATATTTGTATGCATCTCTACAAATGCCTTTTTCCCTGAGCAGCCACTGTTTTGAGCTGGGCTATACCAGTGTTTGAGTATGGATCCTGAAGGGGATTTGCAAGTGTCAACTCTTAACACTTGGGCCAGGTCAGCAATTCCTGCCCCAGTACTAAAGGACATGGCCAGGGAACTTGGGCATCTTCCATCATTTCATCTGCTGGTATAGGTGCAGCTATACATTCCCCCTGGAGCCCCCTACTTACATCTCCTTAAGCTTCCTGATGTGCCAGGAAGGTAAAGGAAGATGAGTCAACAGGATGCACCTCTGGCCCCACTCTGCACGGTTCACTTGTCCCCTCCACTCTAAGCACTGTTTGTTTGCGTTCCCACCTGGGGTGACACCTGTGCTGACACGTAGATGGGAGCCCTTGCATGTCCCACAGGTAACCTAGGCCAGCCTGATGGATGGATTAGCCGGTTGGCAGTAGCTAACAAGCAGGGGGACGGCAGCCCCTGATGGATCCACTCAGCAAAACCATCAAGCCAGAGCCAGGGTGCTATTACTTAAACTCACTGCAGGCCTGATTCTGCCTTCTGTTGTACTTCTTCAAATGCACGGAGGTCACCAAGGTTGGTTTCTGGTGTAAATGAAGGGAGAATTTGCTTTCAAGGATATTTTTCAAAGCAAGGTGTTGAAAAATGACTGTTCCTCTCTGTTTTGTGTCTCCAGTGTGTGTGTGCTCTTTCAGCTCGCCAAAGCATTGATCCTCCCCTCTCCAGGTAGTGCCAGTATTTCCAAATACATTTTCATGCTGATTTAAATGGCAGGT
The DNA here is from genome assembly GCA_024611175.1 of Megaceryle torquata. Lineage (NCBI taxonomy): Eukaryota > Metazoa > Chordata > Aves > Coraciiformes > Cerylidae > Megaceryle > Megaceryle torquata. The sequence continues at coordinate 9,463 of JANIJG010017916.1, read as the reverse complement.
CGGGTTTCTAAATTTCATGCAGATCAGGGACTCCAAAAGTCCCCTTTCAAAAGTGTGATGTGACATTTCACTTTGGCCATCTCCATACGTTTCTGAAGAGTTTTTCTCACCTACGGAGAGGATACCTGGCAATTCACCAGGTAGAGAGCAGCTTGTAGAGAAGGAAATTGGGATGCCCAAGACTCTTGGGCTGCCTCTGAAAAAGGCTGGGGAAATTTTAATGCCAAACTGATTCAGAGCTTAGTCCTAGGAAGCTCAAGGAGCTCAGGTGACTGAAATGCTGGGATAAGGCTCACAGGTTTTTTAGGCTCTCAATTCCTTGTCAGCCTGCCAGGTGGGTTGCCAAAGGCCAACTCAATGGACAAGCCACCGAGATGCTATGCAGAAACACAAAGGCAAAGTTGTTTCAAAACCTGCCTACTTTCCACTGCGGATTCATTGAAATCTGCAAGTTTCTGGGAAATGTGATGACTTTGATAATCTGGTATTTTCTGTTCCCTTTGAAAAATTCAGCCCTATAAAATATTTTTATAAAGATTTCTAAGTAGAGGTCATGGAGGACAAGCATGAAAAAAAACTTAAATGCAAATATTTTAACATTGCCCGTAAGTCTTCAATTTAAAATGAATCACAGATAGAAATTGTCCATGTAGATTTTATCCAGGCTGTCTTGTCTTCTTTTCTTTCTTTCTTTTTTTTTTTTTTTTTTTTTTCCCTTCCCAAGAATGTGATAAGTTTATTCATTTTAAATCCCTCTGGGAATGAACTGTGCATTTAGAGCTGTTTGTAGTAACACAGGCTTTACACAGTGAAGTGAGCAGCCGGATTTATGAGTAGCTTCAAGTGGAATGTGAAGAATGAGTATTCCATGTGACAGTGCATCACTGGAGTCAACTTCACTTCAGTATACTTTATAAACTGACCACCACACCATTTAGATCAGATAGGAATGAGTTTGCCTGTCCCAAAAGTTAGAGGAGATACAATCCCCACCGAGATGAGAAAGAAGCCTCTCTTGACAGAAGGCACCAAGAAGTGACAAGGAAAGTCTGTAACCCCTTAGCCACCCCAACCAGGACATGTGCTGTGTCCTGTCCAGCACAGTTCCTATCAGCAGTATACAATGGCAGTTCAGCAGATCCTGCTGTAGGCATGTTTCATTTTTCTGCTTGGGGCTTGGCTGGTGTCTTAAGAGCACTACAGCAGTGCTGGTAAAATTGGTAACTGTCTTAAGCTTTACACTTCCAGGTGTGCCTGTGGGGTGTGCGCAGGCTGTACGATGGGGCTGGTTACAGAAGCCAAATTGTAGGGCTGAAGAAAAGGTTCTAGGGAACCTGAAGCAAAAGTTCAGTGAGGGATATTTTCTGTGCTGTGATGTATTCTTAGAAGCTGGGACCTTCTCTAGCTTCTGAAAACTGGAACTGTGGGGACCATCAGTCTTTCTTTCCAGCTGCCTTCTGCCTCCAGATGGAGAAGGCCCACTGTACACTACTCAACTAGTTCATGCTTCTCTTTACAGCTCCAAACACTTTTACAGTAGTCAGGAGAAATTACTCACTATTTTTTCAGATCTGTGCTCCCTCTGCTTTTGCTAGTAGCTTCTTAGCTCTTTGTAACATCTGAGACCAACCCTGTAGCCACTAAAGACAATATTTTGCAAGGGTCTGGTGTGACATGCTCAGAAACACTTTATGGACTGTCATACAGAAGTGTAGCAATCTCAGGGGTAATAAAACAGCACAGACTTGATGCACACATACTGTAGTAGGATACTAAAAGGAAGAGGATGCTTTGTCCAAAGAATCCAGAGCAAGTAGATCCTTACTCCAGCCTCAGCTCTTAAGAAGTTACTTAAAATTGTTCATGTACTTTTGAAAATGTTACCCAAGAAGTGTCTATGTCCAGAAGGTTAACTTATGTGCTCTGAAAGAATGAGTTATTTTCAGTTAGAAAAGAGTCTCCATCAACTTTAAGCCTGTAGTATTCAGAAGGATTCACAGAGACTCTTCCATCTCTGTGTTGCATCTTCTACTATGACACATTTAAACTTAAAAGATATAGCCATCATAGATTTATTTTGATTTAAGAAACAAATCCAGCAACATAAATGATAATGTGGCTGGGAATGTGATCCTTTGTCTCGGTGACAAAGCTTTTTTTTTCTTTATAGTAGTCTTCATATGACCTCCTCAGGTGTCACAACTGTAAAAATGGAGACAAGAGTTCCTTCATTTTGCCAAATGCATTGGGACCTACAGATAAAAATCACTACTGCTGCAAATCAGAGCCTCTGAAGTGGACAGAGAGTCCTCCTTACTTCAGTTAATGTTTTGAAGGACCGAATGTCATGCTTCGGTCAGAGAGCTCAGGATCCTTCTTTACAGAGTATCATTTCCTTGCTTATGCTTAAAGGTAGCAGGGGCTGGATCAGTCACTGGCATTCCCTCCTACCACCCACATCCATACAAGAAATAAAGTCAGTTTCTCTGAATTTAAACTAAATCCTTCTGGTTTAGCAATGCACATTTCTACTTAAGCAATAAACATCTGTCGTCTGCCATTCATTAATATTAATTATAAATGGTTGCTAGCTCATGGGATCCAACTCCAGCAGCTGAGATTTTTCCAACCCTGACCTTGTTAGGGTTTGTATAAAAAGTGTTCAGAAGGGTCCTTCGAAGCTTGAAGCCAACAATAAGTGCAATTTGCAGAGTACAACATTTAGATTATGCACTTAGAACAAGGGCAGTCAGAAGGGGTGATGGGGAACGGGGGAGGGAGGGAAGGAGGGAATACAGAGCTTGAAACAACGTGCCTTTAAATGCTTAAGAGTTTTAGACCTTTCTGCTGGCTAATGACAGGGAGAGGCATTGTCCATAATGAAACTGGCCCATCCATTAAACATTACTGTAAATGAAAGGTTGCGTGAATTAAAGGTTGTTCATCTCATGTTTCAGGAATGTAGCTGTGTTTCATGTCTGAAGCCTGTTTTCCTTTTAAATGGACTTCTTCAGATGACAAATGAGAGAGAGAATTTCAGAAAGCAAATGGGAAGAAGTAAATACATGCTTAAGAACAAAGCAGAAACATAACCGTAGCTGTAAATCTTTATACTGAGGCTACTGTTTGATATTGGGAAGGATTAGAATAGAATTGAGAAATTGCTGGATCATTTTACTTGTAATCCAAAAAACAATAGAAAAAAAAATCCTCCCAGACAATCATTAAATTCTATCTTTAATATCACCTGTATATTTCACTTATGGACTGCTGGTTAATTCTTTTGCTACCATTTTGGATTTCAAGGAAATAAACCCAGGAAATTTAGGAACTGCTTTTGCAGAATTTTGCATGGCCACTGGATCCTTAAATGGGAAATTATTTGTTTTTTCTTCCCTTTAATTTCTTGCCACTGCAAAACCACTTCAACAAAAACTATTGAGAAATAATATTTGTTTGCATCAGCCCTTAAAATTTGCTCATTTTCTCAGGCCTAAGCATACAGCAATATGCCCCTTACGAGCCACATCTTTATCTGCTCTTAAAATATACATAAATTCATTGGCAGAGAGGTGCTAGCTTCTATCTCTGGTGGATTAGTGTTAACAAATTCACTGAGATTTTCTGTTACGAAAATCCAGCCCTATATTCTTGCTATAACAGTGATTCAAAGCTGATGAATGCAAATATGAACATGGAGAGATATCTCAGCAATGCAAATGACTAAACTGGACAAAATCAAAGGAACGTTGGTTTCAGTTCTTTGAATCAAGCCCAAATAAAAGTCTGAGCTTAGTGAAGACAGCAGGAAGCCCTTATGTTGATGTCAATGGACAGAGATACTTGGATTTGTCCCGTGTTAATGTGCAGTACTCTGTGTCTCTGTGGAAGTCTTGCAGAAGGCAATAGACAAGAAAAAAATCGTGGAAATTTTGTAGCAGTTTTAAAAAAGCTTATCAAAGCATTGTCTAGTCCCCTACTTGTCTATGAAGCTGAACTACTATACTTAAGTCTGTCTCTGATGGCTGTTTATCTAACCTCCTTAAAAAACCTTTCATGATAGAGGTTCCCACAATCTCTTTCCTGATCTTGATGATCTCTGATAGAAATACTGGATGTTATCATCTCATCGGGAGCACTCTAAAGCTTCTTTTGACCTTTATAAAGGAAAGTTATGACAAGGAGCATTTTCCTTTTCAGTTACAAGGCTGGAATTGAGCTGGGAGGTGGCAGCCTAAGCAGACCAAAGGCTACATCAGGTGTCAGAGCTGGCAGGGAGAGTGATCTGAGAACAGACAATGAGACTGGAGATGCAGAGACCTGGGTGGGGAAAAGCAAACAGAGCTGCCTGGGTGGGGAAGAACAGGCAAATATCCAGTAAGACGAGGAGAAACAGCAGCCAAAAAGTGCTTCTTTGTTTTCACTTTGTTACAAAGGAATGCTGAAAATCCCTTCTTTACAGCTAGATCCAAAGTACTCTGAAGTCAAGGGACTCTCAGAGGCTCTTGGATCAGGCCCTTTAAAAGAAGGGCAGCTATAACACAATAGTGAATGAGTGCCATTGCTGTCCACGACTGGCAGTGTTATAACAGCATTGCTATACATGGAAGTGTTCCACAGCCCAGGATTTAGCTGATTAAACAGTGCTGCATGTGTCACTATTAAACTCGAAACATCCACTGCCTGATTTACTCTGTAGCTCACATACCCCAAATGTTTTGCATTTTTGGACTAAAATTGATAGATGTGCTAGCAACCTTCTCTCTTGCATTTGTTCTTCTTTCCGGGACACACAAAATAGTGAGGGGTTTAGATCTCCAGGTGCCAAGGACTGGGTGAGCCCTTCTGTCAGCAGCCACTTCCCTTTGCCTTTACTTTGTGCCCAAAGGTGAGAAAACAGCTTTCTGTGGTCTTCTGGAGAGCCAAGAGAAAGTTTATCAAGGTTTCTTGCTGTGGTACATAGCCTGGAAGAGGCTCATGTCCTCTTCCAATTGTGACAAACATGTCCCTCCCTCAGAAATTGCTCCTTAAAGCACTAGAAGTCAGGGCAAAGACTTTGGAAACATTGACTGTGAGAAGTGAGAGAAAGACCAGAGTGTAGAGAAAGACAGGTATGTGAGGTTGTGCAGGCAGAGCAAGGAATTGATGTGGGCAAGAGAGAAGAGTACTCTGCTTTCTCACACATGGTCTCTGCCTTTCACTGAGTGGAGACAATAGCCAAAATTTCCTATTCACCTCTCCCTGAAACTCAACAATGTGAAGTGGCTGAAGGTGAAGGTGCCATGGGTAAGTAAAGTACAGCTGTACTAGGAAAGAGGGCCAGAGACCAGGCAGACCCCTGTGTGCCTGCACAGCGTAAATGGTAGCTTGTCTTAGGACTCTGACCTGCAACAGCCATCCCTCTTCCTCAGTCGAAACTGCTGCAGAGGGAATAGTCCTATCTGGTTTGAATGCAAGCCAGAAGGTGGCCCTTGGCCTTGTGGCCAATTAGTGGACCTTTGCCTGCTTTTGTTTATCAGTTTAGACATAGCTGCGGATTTTACCTTCGAAAGGTGGAGCTGCTCCTCTCAAACACAAACATTTTTATTCAAGAGGGGGGATTTTAGGCATGCACTGGAAGTCTGGTGCTGAATGAATACCTGATGGGTATTCCCTTTGTAAGAGGGATTCCTGAGAGGTTTGTATTCCTTCCTATTTTTCCTACAGAGCTCAGGCATCTAAAAGATAGTCAGCCAGCCAATTCTGGAGCACTAAGAGGCACCAGAAGGGAAGATCAGAAAGAGAAAAAGAGCTGATTTCTATCCCTTATTTGGTTTAGCGATCTGAGAACAGCTCGCACATCATTCACATTTTAATAGAAGAATGCAGTCAGCTTTTTTCTGATTCACTTCCCTTACGGGAGCAATTGTCCTCGCACGTCTTTCTCAGCTTTGACACCATCCCCGCTAATACAAGGTTGATGCTGTTTACCAGCAGCGTGTCCAGCACATTTCTTACAGCACACTCCAGAGGACCTCAGCGTAGCTGAGAGACTTCCCTCTGCTTCCAGGCATCCCAGGACAGGGAGGAGGCTGAACGTGGCAAGAGAGGAGCTGGCAGCAGGAGAGGAGAACATCTGAGGAGCACAGTGACAGTGTCAGCCCAGCACCCTGAGAGGCTAAACCCAGTTTTGATACCTGGGGGCCTGACAGGTTGGTGTACAGCCACAGTCATTTTCAGCCCAACTGTTCACAGAGATGCATATAATTCAGAGAATACAACCTTGGCACAGTACACACATGCACAGAGTGTGCATACGAGTGTAGTACCACGTGTGGAGAGGCACACGGCCTGTATGTATTACCTGCTTGCACAATTGATACGTGTCTGTCAGAACTGGCTGGTATGATGAGAATTTCACGTTCCCAATAACACAAACAAAATAACACAGTGTTACTATGAATTAGTTGCAATTTTAAGGTCTTGGTTTGCAGGTAGTAGTAGTCTAATAAGACTTTCAAAATGGCTTGTGATTACATTTTGAAAATGCTATGGTTCAACTTTTAAAATGGCTTTTCCAACCTTCTCAGCCCTTGAATTGGAGAGGCTACACACCCTCTACTATTAGCCACTTTGGATTCACAAATTGGTCCTATTTTTGTCCTCCTAAGCCTTCTTGGGGAGATGTCTTGTGTAGTTCACAGCCCGGTCTGCCGGCCTGCAGAAGCGGCCCTGCGCCAGCCTTGCCCTGCCTTGCTCAAGGAATCCCCAGGACGCCATTTCACTTTGTGTTGCAACGAGCAGATTCACAGTCTCAACAGCCCTCTCTTGGAGGCTGGAAATGTGTTAAAGTTAAAGAGTCAAAACCCCTGCAAGGAAAGGAAATGAGAGGTCCTCTTGGCAGAAACAAACAGAAAATAAACAACCAAACTCTTCACAAGACAGATTCCTCAATTATAGTAACTCGGGCTCGCAAAGGCCGGAGTTATGACCCATTGGCGTATGCAGTATGTAAACACAGGGATGCAGTAATTAGCTTTGTGTTCATTTTGAGGCTTCAGAAGTCCTGTGACCTGCCATGGAGTAAGGTCATTAACCATAACCACACTAGTGACCTTCACACAGGACACCCCATCTCTCACAGTTATACGAGTGAACTGTGCAATGCGATGTCTCCTTGGCTCGCATGCTACAGCCCTCTTGTTTTAGATGCCACTGAGCTATACATGACGGAGAGGATGTGACTTTCAGGATGAGCTGTGATTGCAATATCTTACTTTCCCACGTAGCAATGCTTAGGACTTCAATGTGATTAAGTAAAAATACTCAGTACCAAAAGCATCCAGACTTTCCCCCATTTTTTTTTTTTTTTTAAACTGGAAAAATTACTATTATTAAAATGACTAAAATAGTACACAGAGGGATTATTGCAGTGATGTTGGCCTCCATTGCCTTGGGAAGGGACCTTTTTCTTTGGTGTGTGGAGTGTATAGGGACAGACTATTTATAGCTTGTTCTGTAAAGGACCGCTCACCTTTGAATAAGCAGCTGTACAGCCATTACCAGATGTTTTTCAACAAACGCAAGAAAATGCTGCTCTAACCCTGATTTTACCATTGCTAAATTAAATTAGTATTGCAAATGAGTATTTTTCAACTCCAGTTTTTGTTTTATTGTGGCTGAGTTATGGATCCCCTGAAACACACTTGTCTTGCTTACGAAGTCAGCCAGGGTGAACCTTGGTTCAGATTTTGCAATGTTGTGAAGTCGTTACTGTGCAGATGGAGAAAATATGCACTTTAATTTAAAAGTTAGCAGGTAGAAGTCCAGATAACTCATACCAGGCTGTCCTTAACAATCACTGGAAAGAAACAGCCACTTTCAGGAGGCAAATTATTTCACCCTTCTCAGAACCGATCTTACAGTGTCATGGATCCCCCTTTTATTGCCATGATTCAAAACGTTTATAAAGTAGTGAAACTCTCACTGATTTCACATGGCTTCCTTCACTGCTGTACTTTCACATGCATCTTAAAATGTAATGCAATGTAGGCATCTTTTCTTTTAGTAGGGACTCTCTTTTTCTTTCTCTGTTTTGCCTGGGGCAGCTTAACTGACTGTTAATTAGTTCACCTCAACCAGAGATCAACTGCAGAAACTTTTCTTTGTGAGAAATACTAAAAGGGCGACTTAATTTGGACTCCAGGGCCCTCTGTGCTCCATTGTTACATGGATCAATGAGGCATCAGAGCATGTACATTAGGGAGGGTAACTCAATGAGTGTGAGTGAAAACAGTTTGTTGCCTAATATTTTAAGTCTGTAGTATTGTTACATTGTCTTCTGCTAAAGTAAATTCTTGATGAAGGGCATGGGATTTTTAACTGAGTGATGGTTTTGGGAATCTGATGGATGACTGATTGATAGGATTCCTTCCTCAGACCATAGCCAGCTGAAGACATTTTTAGACATGATCTGAATAATAAATTTGAAGCATTATGGGGACATATGGCAAAAAGGGGTGGAGGGACTAGTTCAAAGAAACAACAGAGAAGACCTGGGTCTCAGTTCTATCTATTTAAATCAACACCACCACCACCCCCTTTCTTTTTTTTTTTAATATTCTCATCTATACAGTGCAGGATAGAAGCATTTATTTTACCTTATTTCCCATAAATAAATAAATAAATAACCTTTCTGGATAAAACTGCTCAGAGACAATTCCTGTTCCCTTGGTTCCCTTCTGCTTGCCAGTCTGCATTTAGAATTCATCTCCTTATCTCAAATATATTTTCTCTGTTGTTCTACACTAAAAAAAAAGATCACAACACAATATCTGTATTCTCCTTACAGCACAGACCATTAACTGACAATCTACCTTGCCTCCGGGGGTTTGCAGTTGTGCAAATTATAACCAAAATAGCCCCTCTTCTTTTTATAACAGTATCCTGCTTCCAGACCTTACAAAGTAACAATCCCTACTCTCCACAGTGAAAAAGAAATAAGCTATTCTACATTCATCCCACCCTGTCTTCATGTCTAATGCTTGATTTTTTGCTTGTCAGGAGCAGAACTTTCTCTGGTCTATGTTTGCACTGAACTGGATGTGGTTAACACTGATTCTCTCCTTTGAACATCTAATGCTACCAGCATGTAAATGAATCAATATATGAACAAGCAACAGTTGAAATGCATTATTTGTTTAAATACAACTGTGTAATCAGTATAGCTGATTGGCTTGCATAGAATCATTCAGGTTGGAAAAGACCCTTGGGATCATCAAGTCCAACCACTAACCCTACTCTACAAAGTTCACCCCTAAACCATATCCCTCAACACCACATCTAAAAGACCTTTAAACACATCTAGGGATGGTGACTCAACCACCTCCCTGGGCAGCCTGTTCCACTGCCTGACTACTCTTGCTGTGAAAAAATTTTCCTTAATGTCCAGTCCAAACCTGCCCTGTTTGTTGCAGCTCGAATC
>JANIJG010017915.1:0-13603 GCA_024611175.1 Megaceryle torquata | reverse complement strand
GCTGATTAGTCTGGGCACAGCATCACTTGCTTTATTAAACTACACACATGAATCTAGTTATTTTAAAATTAGCTAAAATGCTGTGAAGAATTAATAAGTTTGAAACTGGTTCTGGTTCTGAAACTGATCTTTGAAACTGGTTCTAACTGGTGACCAAGCAAACAGAATAAAACCATTCTACCAGAAGTTTTGAACCTGTCAGGTCTCAAAGGAAATGTAGAGTCTTGTTGGGTCACATCAACACCATGTGTTCAGTAACATACAATGGGAGAAAATACTCCTAAATCAGGAGTTGGTGTCCTTTCCTCTAAATCAACATTACGCTACAGTAGTAGGCAGTCACAAAGCTGGCAACTTAAAATATTATGATATATTTGTCAAGATATGAGGCTGGAGTTTGTAGATATGGCTAGCTTGCCTGGGAAAACATTAATGGTTAAACGGCTCTTGTAGTTTTCAGGCAGGTCCTATAATCTGTATAGCTTTCTGTTATCAGTTGTGCCAATGTGTAAATGTCATGCTACTGCTCTTGTATGTTAGTGTAGAGCAAAATGAGTGTAATGTAAATGGATATAATTTAGATATGTTTTGTTCATCCACTGTTACACCATGAAAGGTAGCTACTGTGCAGGTACTGCATTGGTGTTCTTACTGGATTCAGTGCTACTATATTATATGCCACTATATATATATGCTTTAAAAGACATCCAATTTGCTCTTTTTTCTTTTTCAAAATACAATGATGGGCCCTTTTAAGTTGCTTTAAAAAATGAAGAGTTGCACAGCACTGCTGTTAAGGACCTGCTGGCAACTCCAAATGGTCCAGATGGTCATGGACTGGGCCATGAGCAGCTGTTATTCTTTTCTGATTTTCTACAATAGACGATATCAACGTCAAGCTTACTGTAGTAAATGTTGTTAAATGTTGTTAGCTAAATGCACAAAATTAGAAATTGTCCTCTAAATTGATAATGTAAAAATATTTGTAATTATTGGCCAAATACTTACCTGTTTATGGAGGTTATTAGTAGAAGGTGGAACATAATAAAAAAAATATGTAGTCTATGCCTGAATTAGGAAAAAGCTACATCTGTTAGATGACAACAACTAACAGAGAAGAATTCCACTGATGAAACACTCCTTGCTGGCAGAAAACCCACAGATTACTTTTTCCAGAGCTCACAGGTTTGGACGACAGACTACAATGTCTATATATTTCTGCTGCCTTCATATTCATACCTTGAGTTGCAGAACTTACTTATTTTGCACTTAGCTCTGTGGATTTCTGCTTGGGTTGTATCCCAGAATAGAGAGTGCAGTTCTTGTGTAGGATATTGGGACAGAGCCTTGGAGACCAGCTACAGGTTTGTGCACGGAGGAAAGAAGTTGTCCGTAGTGAAAAGTACAGGCCTTTATTTCACAGTGCTTTCTTGCTCTTAGGAGATCAAACATTTTGAGGAACAGGGTTTTTTTTTGTTTGTTTGGTTGGTTGGTTTTGTTTGTTTGTTTTTTTGTTTGTTTGTTTTTTGTTGGTTTTGTGTGTGTGTGTGTTTGTTTGTTTGTTTTTTGTATCACTAATGCATTACTGAGCTTGTTAAGGCTTCTTCATTATCAGGGCAAATTTGCACATGAGCCACAGGTAGCACTATGAAATCTATAGCCATTACCTCTGCTCAGATCTCAGACCAACTGCTAAATGTAGGTGAATACCTTTAGAGGTTCAGAAATCTTGATTTTATTTTTCACTAGAAAATGATAATTTTCAAAACACAAAAACTTTTGAAGTGTACCACTATCAGTGAAATGTACTCTGGGAAAAGCTTCTGAGCTCCATTAGAGAGTGTTAAGAGAATAGCAATACAAGGCCATTCCCAAGATGAAGTATCTGCCCATCCTCATGATAATGAGGAAGAGGGATTTCAAAGAATGCAATTGTACTGTGCATCTCAGTATCTTTTCTTGGAGCTGCTCTACTTTTTGTTTGTTTGTTTGTTTTGGGTATTTTTAAATCTCAAAATATTTTCTGGGATGGAAAAAAACTTACTTTCCTATCAGTTCTAATTTGGACCTTCAACCATGGGAGGAGAAAAGAACATGTTGGGTAATACTTCTCAAGAAAAAAAGTGCTCCAGCATGATGTGGATTGATCATTACTGTGATATATCTCATCTGAACATTTTTGTTATTATCCTACTTGTTAGGTCTTTTATTTAATCTGCCTAAAAATTAGGGGTAGGTCATCAGTTAATATGAAAGAGTGCGGCACCACATAAATCAGTGCTGAGCTTTTGGTGTGGGGTTTCTAAAAGAAAATATGAGGGAAAAAATTCCTTCTGTGGGTTTCAGGGAAATGAACTGTTAATATTGTGAAAGAGATGAAATTTGCTGTAGCGGAAAGGCTGACACAGTGTCAAGTTTTCAACGTGACACATGGAGGAGCTGTTTGAACTGTCTTGTGGTTTTGCTGGGTGATGTTTGTCTGTTGCCTGTATCTGTCATCCAAAACAAACTGTCTCCGAGCCTGGCCTTTTCACAGCCACAGAAATAATGACTTATACAATGTCAGCTAAAGAGTTAGTAGCCTCCAGGATAATTTCCTGTGGCAATATGACACAGAATTGTAGCAGAAATAATGATTAGCACATTGTCCAGTGTAAAGAAATTGCATGACTAACACAATTCATTCAGTTTATACTGTAAGTGTCTTATATATGATATAAATGTAATAATAGTGAGGCTTATCTGACTTCTAAAGGAGGAGTTTTGTTCCTTTGCAAAAAATAAAAAAATAGTGGAAACAGCATTATCTTAAAACCAGCATAAATAAGAAGTGAGATCTTGCTTAAAAACGAGGGGACAAGACCCACAGTTTTGATATATTTGCACCATCTATTATTTAATCAGATCCAATCTTAAGTGCAACTTTTGGGCACTACTATAATAAATTTTTTAATATATTAATAAGCAGTGACACTAAAACAAAAAACATTATGAAAACAGTTATGATAACAATAAAGGTACTGTTAGAATTATCTTACTGAAAATGAACTGAGGTTATCTGCTTCCTTAGTTCTACAATTTTTAAGCAAAAATGTTATTCACTTCTTCAGCGGTGTCAGAGATAAGTATGAAATTTTACAGGAGATGCAGTACACGGTCTGTAGATTTTGAGGAGTGAGGGTCTGATTCAGTGCAGACTCACTGGGAATAATCCATCCAGAGTATCCATTCAGACAGGGACTTCACATTTTTCCATTATCTTTAGTAGGGCACAAGAGTCTGGTGATACAGTGTGCTGCTAGCCCACAGGCTAATTCAGACATCACTTGACCTGAGAAGGAAGCATTAAAACCTAAATAAGTATTGAAGCTAGAAGTCATGTTCATTGTTTGCCTCTGTTCTTAGTTTAGAGAAGAGTGCAAAAGTGTAGCCCATTTGTTCCATGTAAATATATCCCAGCTAATTGGGTGTGAAGGGAAGAAACTGTTTCATAAAAGAGAAGAAAGAAAATTCGTTCCTTCTACTTCCCTTTCTGTTGCATCTTGTATTTCTTCTTTTGCATTGTTGGAAAGAGAGCAGGCTTCCTGCTACCCAGCTGGGGTGAGGCTGACAGGTTTCCTCTCTCCTGGAATCTTCAGGGCCCTGAAATAAACCCTGTCTCAAGATACTCTCTCTTGCTATCAGTTCATTTAGTTTATTTTATCAATATCAAGCAAATCTGGTTCAAATTAACATTACCATCAGAAACACTCAGGACATTTTTAGGGTGCTTTCCTTAGGAAATAGGTAAGTGATACTAACAGACATTTGACTTTTGAAATTGTTATTAGTTAATCACTAATCACTGTTAGATAAATCTGCTAATGAAGTAGTAATTTATGAAATATATTAAACTATGTAAAAATGGGCAGCTTTATGTAGGAGCGTATTAACACTGTTTTATTAAAAAAACCCAACGTGCAGTTTGAGGACATTTCTTGTTAGACACGAGAGGATCTAGATGGAGAAGAGACAACATGAATGCCTCTGCTTTTGGAAAGCTTTCACTGGGCTTTCTCATCTTATCAGACATGAGGAATTCTGTAGAGGTTTCTTTGTCAATGACCAGCTGAAGCTTTTTCTAAACTTTGTCATTTCTGATTTTTTAATATAGTGTGAGCCCAGGCGGCACCACCAGGAGTCGTAAAGTTCGTAAATTATATCAACCAGGAGACACAAATGCTTAGGAAAACAGACTTTGTCAGTTCTAGTACTTACAGATATCTTTATTTTTATTTTATTCTGCAGTGATTTCCGAATATGCATTTGTGAAGTTTTTGAGGAGCTCTCAAAACCAAACAGGGATCTTGAAATTCTTTTCCAGATAAAGCTCACACTTTTCTTATTTCAGCTTGATCTAAACAAGTTCCAGTTGGTAATAAAGATTTTGTGACAGAATAGAGTTCCTGGGTCTTGGAGCTATTGACATCTTAGACAAAACCAGCAGTAATCTGCTTAAAATTGAAGATTATGGTTTCTAATGGGCTTGTATTGTTTTTTGACAAAAACTTGAGCTATTCCTTTGTGTTCTGATCATATTTTCTAAGAAAGTAGGAAAACAAAATTGTTCGTGGGTCTTTTTAACTGTAAAGTTTTACCCATACAAATTTAGTGAATTGCATTTCTTGTTTGCATTGCAACATCCAGAATAATACATATCAGTTGAGCTGTTCAGCAGAATTCTAATGGGGACTACACAATATCCTTTGATCCCTTGATGGGAACTATGTAATAACTTTTGATCCCTTCTGCTAGGGTCAGAGACTATTAAAGAACAGCAAATGTCATGGAGTGCCTATCTGAATCACTCACATTTTGCCAAAATGTCTTTCTTGTTTTCAACTGCTAAATTAATCACAGAATCACAGAATGGCTGAGGCCGGAAGGGACCTCTGGAGGTCATCCGGTCTAATCCCCCAGCTCAAGCAGACCTACCTTAGAACTAGTTATGCAGGACCATGTCCAGACAGCTTTTGAAGACCTCCAAGCCTAGAGACTCCACAACCTCTCAGGGCAGCCTATGCCAGGGTTTGGTCACTCTCACAGTAAAAAAGTGTTTCCTGATGTTCAAAGGGAACCTCATGTGCTGTAGTTTGTGCCCATTGCCTCTAATTTTGTTCTACTTTGAAGATCTCTTGCTTCTCTCACTATGTTGAATCAACGGCATTATCCTCCTCAGAAACAGTTTTGCAGCTACAGGGTGAATTTATCTTGAGGATACATCTGCTTACCTAGAAAAAAAAATTTTGAATTATACAAGAAAAAGAGTAAGAAAGCTTAAGTAATGAATCCATTATTGAACTCTTTGCACAAAAGCCTCAAGAGTACAGAATCAACATAATTACAACTGCTGGGGGTAGAGGGGGAGAGGTATTTAAAAAAAGAAACAGAGCCTTTCTCCAAATGTGTTTTGTTCATTAAAAGAAAGCAATAAAAATGCATACAAAGGATATTCTTGCTGCTTAAAAATCAAAAGGTTTCCTCTTTTTCTTTGTTTTGAGCAAGACTGATTACTTGATGGAAGGGTTTCCTTCTTTTCACTAGGGAGTGACTGACAGTGGTCCTTCTGACATATTGTTAGAGGCAGCGGAGTTAAGGAGTGGATTCCTTTGCCAAAGTGGTCAGAGAGGAAGGGAGCACTGGGTAGGGATGTGTGGTAACAGAAGAACATTCACTTGGTCTTGTTAGATATTTGTTAAGATCAAAGAGTGGATTTAAGCATTCACACCGCCAACATTTTGATGAGCTCTGTCATTAAAGCAGTAAATTATTTAAAGCACTGTATGTATTGAATGTGTGTTTTCCTGCTTGTCTTCAATGAAAGATACTTTTCTGATAGTCTGCTGTACTATTCTGGCATCATGAGACTATTACTTAGGATGAATTTGCAAATACTTAATACAGAAATACTTCTAGAGTTTAGAACAAATTATAGTATTATGAGGAACTTTGTTCCAAAGATTTTGCAAGAACTAGGCCAAATGTTTAACACACAGAGAAAAAAAAAAAAAAAGAGGAAGCCAGCATAAGTAACCTCCCCATCCCGTGTAACTGAACTACACAGCGAAAGCTCAGTGATACAGTTCTTCTATAAGAATTAAAAGTGCCTTGTTTATTTTAAGCTAACTATAATAGGCCTGTTCCAAGAGCCTGATGACTTCGTTGCAGATACCTGCAGTCTTCCAGTTATCTGGATTTGTACGAATATAAACACATGTTGTTCATACATTTGCCCTTGAAATACAGTCTTAGGGTATAGAGAGCTTATTATATGACAAATGTGGATTTCTCTGAGACCATGAGGAAAAAAAAATGTTGGGGGGAAAAAACCCCACCCTTTTTCCTAGATCCTCACTAATGTATGTTTTGTCCAGCAATTTATTTATATGGCCCTTTCTTATAAAGTAAGTATAGTATTTTGACAAGTTGTGCATAACTGGACTTTATCATTTTGCTTCTATTAATTCCTGGTGGTTACTACATTATCTCATCAAGGATATAGGGTAGTTTCCATAGCTTAAGGCATTGCATAAAGCAGTGTGTTGGGGGAATCCTTCAGATGATCACATCCTGAAAGACGACTAGTCCTGGTTATTTGGACACAGTCCATCTAAACATAAAGCTACTAACTAGTAAAAATTTTTAAACAAAAATTTCTTTCATCATTTTATCAACCTTAAGATACACAAAGACAAAGATAGCCTTTTAATTAACAGTATTTATAATTTCCTCAGTAAAACACAAACCCAAAATTAATTAATTTTCAGTTGTGAAAGGGGTCACTAAGAAAATTCCTACTTTGAACCACATTGGTTTGGGTTTTTTTAAATGCTGTAGCAGCAAGCGAAACTGAAACTCTTTCCCAGCAATTCTGTTGCTCCAAATTTCAAGCTTACAGTAGTTAAAAGACCAAAAAGACAGCCAGGATATTCAGGGAAGATGTCCAAGATCTTGAGACTTACAGTAGAGCTTCAGCTTGTCTGCAGAGCTTCTTCCAGCTGCCTGCATCCCCAAATGACAATATACAAGCCTAGCCTATCTGGACCACAGCACTGCATGGTGGTGACCTTGTCTTTCATCCAAGACACTCCCATTTTAAGGCATCACATTGTCAAAGTCCTTGGCTGGGCACTCATTAACTCTTTTCCAGCCTCTCTGCATCATTCAGACAATCTCAACCGATCGGACAACAATGAAGAATCTATACTTACTTTTTGCTTCTGCTGTGTTGAAATTCCTTGAAGTACTGCAAAGGTTAGTACAAGTACACTTGAGCACAGTAAAAAAGTCTAATGTTGTTTTTTGTTCTCTGGGAATAGTAGGACACAGTATATGAAAATCATGATGAACTGTCTAAGTGGACGCTATTTATAATTATTGCCATATAGTAATTTTCTCCTTTGGAAATTTTGAACAGATGTTGTTCCTCAGTAAGAATGTGAATACAAGTACAGCTGTCTCTGATGTTGTGCTAGAAGCTGTGCTACAAATCAAGTTTTTTTATAAAAACACAGAAGAACACCCTTTCTTAAAAACTAGGTGTGCAGTGCCAGATAAGTATGGCTGACCTTTTCCTTTCTGTAGCCATCATTTGTTTTTTTTCTGTGTACCGTACTGAAAGCTACATGTGGTGGAATAGTTTGTAGTAATATGTGAACTATAAAGACAACATTTGCTGTTACTTCCTCTTTTTTTTTTTTTTTTTTTTCTCCCTAAAAGCATGTATGAAATAACATGCAAACTGCTACAAGCAACTGCTGTTAAACTGTATTTGTCTCCCTCTTGTTAAACCCTAATGCGATATAAAAAGAACCTTTGAAATTTCAACCCCCTGATTTAGGACTTCATCATCTATGGGGGGCAGAAGGGAAAAGCTTGATCACGTGCCTGTACTAAAAAACCTGATTAGTAAAATCAGTCCTGGCTGGAAATGATTACTGGGTGTTAGCATAGAGGTAACCCAGTGATCAGAAACAGTGTTATGAGTCTGACAAAGCTGTGTGGCTGATAATTATTTTTTTATTCTTAGCCTGGTGGTGACAGGGTGTTATACTTGAAAGGCTGTTAACCCAGACACTGTATAACAACAAAAGTGTGGGCCAAATTTAGGGCTTCAGTACTGTTTAGAAAAAAGCTTCCCTATGGTTGTTCTGTTCCTCAGAATTGCAGGAACAAAGCAGGTGTGCTTATTTGATGGGTATTTTGTCACTAGTTAGAAAACTTTTTATTTACATTTAAGTTATCATGACTGGCCTGACCTGCCTGCAATCTGAGAACGGGCAGGAGGTGCTGAGTCCAGCAAGTCTTTGGCCTAGCATTGGCCATCAGAAGTTTAGTCTGAGAAGTCAGTCTGGTCACTATAGCAGCCAAAGATTCTTGAATTGTGGGAATCTCATCTTAAGGGTGATGCGACTTCCTTGTGAGTTTGATTGTGGTTTCTAATATGCTTTGAGATACACTGGGAAGGTGGAGAATGGGTAATGATCCTGAATGTAAAGCAATATATATTATTGCTACATAGAGTATAGGCAAAATAAGTTTTATAATAAATAATGAACTGAGCACTTTGTTATTTTCACCTAAATATGGTATTCGTTTCTTTTGTTGTTTTCAGTCTTCTAAGAAAAACCTTACCTTCTTACTCTCTTAAGTATTACAACAGATTATGTTTACTTATGAAGAAAAGCACAAGTTTTCCAATATCTGATTCTAAAGAACTGCTGAAGGGCAGGTTGCAGGCTAGCAACAAGATAACATCATGCAGATTAGTTCTACCTCACTTCATTATGCATTTTATCCTCAATGAAATCATTGTATAAGGTCATCAGATAGCTATGCACATGTAAACTGTATCTCTATTTGTTCAAAAGCCTTTAATGTAGTATGCTTACAAACATATTATAAACAAAGTTATTTCTTTTTCCAGTACTGATCTCGATGAAATCTACAATGTCAAGTCAGTAAACCAGTCATGTTAAAGAACTAGGGAGCTGTGATGTCTGCTGTGTTGCAAACTGTCATACATTCTGTTTTGATGGATAAACAGGCTGGAAAATACTGAACTGTATTTGCAAGGGGAATTATTTTGGATCAGATAGATGTGTGATAGATGTGTCATACTTACTATAAATGCTTGTGCTTAAACAGTGTTTACAATTTAATGGTGATGTTTTTTGTTGAGTATCAGTTAGTGTTGTGTTTGCTGAAGTGGCAGGTTAATAATTTTACAGGCAAGCACTGCGACATTTTCTTTAAATTTTTCTAACCAATAATCTCAATCCAAATTTCTTGTGTTGCCTTTTTCCAGGGATGAATGGACTTTTTTGAAAATTTTGGAGTGTTTTAGTAATAGTTTAAAAAAAGTTTAAAAGCTGTGAAGGAACCCAAAGTTTTTGAGCATGTGCTCCAAAATGTAAAACCATACAAATTTGATGTCCTCAATGGTGAACAGTAATGCACTGAGCTATTGTCAGTAGTCCATGCTGGGGTGTTTTATGTAAAAAGGAATTTTAGTTAATTTGTTTGCCTGGTTTTTGCTTGTCTGACATTTTGAAAATAAGGTTAATTTTATGTGAAGCACATTACGGGAGATGTTTTAGATGGCAATAACAAGCCCACTGAACAAATACTTCTCTACTTGGGAGTTATGTTTGCACATAGCCCTATGTTTCTACCGTTAGCCCTGTGGAAAGCTTGCGAACTGAGTACGCCTTTCCCTGTCTCTTCGCAGAGGAGGCCTACCAAAAACTGGCCAGCGAGACCCTGGAGGAGTTGGACTGGTGCCTGGACCAGCTGGAGACCCTGCAGACCAGACACTCCGTCAGCGAGATGGCCTCGAATAAGGTAGGAGTTCGCGGCTCCAGCCTCGCCGCCCCGACTCTTCTTACCGCGTGGGGCGGAGGCGGGTGCGGGAGTCGCGTCGGTAGGAGGCAGTGTGTCCGCAGCGGCAGCCCAGGTGCAGCTCTGGGTTCCGCTGTCCGAGCACCCGTGTCGACCGGAGGGTAGATGGCCCCCGGCTGTGAGAAACTTGTCGCGGGAAGTAACAGTTTCCTTATGCACGCTTGGTTGTAGGAGTGGCTTTTGTTGAGGTTTATACAGACTTTTCATAAATTTCAGGACAAGCTGAGAAAGTGATGCAGGTCTTGGAAAGCGACACAGTTTCCCTGTGTGTCTCATTTTAAGAAAAGAAAGAGATTGGGTATTGGCTGCTGGCAATTGTCCCTTCTGTCGCTCTTTCTTCTTACAGCATTCTGAACTAGGGACCTTTCCTAGAAAATGGTCTAGAAAGTAGCATGAAAGGTAGTTCTCAATCCCGGGGGAGCTGCATGCTGAATTTTATTTGTAAATAGTAATCCTAACACAACTTTCATAACACAATTTGTTACGAAAGAATATTCTTAGAAATGAAGTGCTGTTACAATAGACACATAGATTGAGAGGTGTGTTTCTGAGACAGAGCGCACCCTTCCTTCCCTTCCTGGAAGATGAGGATGCCTGTTAGATGGGGAATGCATGCTGGTGTCTGCTGTGACTTGTGTGTGTTTTGCAGTTAGAAATAGAGTTTCCACTTGCTCCATTCATAAGTACACTTTTTTTTTAAGAGTTTGGTTTGTAAACAATATGTAGCTACATTTCCGGGGTTAATTTTTAAAGCAGAATTAATAAACCTCCTGTCTTTCTTCAGAATTTATTTTTGTATTTGTCATCAACTGCATTATTGGGGGAACTACTTCTACAATGAGAGGGAAGAAAGGTTTAATTAAATAGGCTGATTTTGCCTCTTATGTCTGCGAAGGCAGCTGATGATCTATATTTTAAAACCTTTTAACCATTTTTGTTGCAATTAGGATTTTTCTGAAGTCAGAAAATATGTGGTTTTGACGCATATCTTCTTAAAATTCTGATGTATTGCTTTGACAGCCCTTGAGTGTCTGTTTCTTCTGATTATTTTCAAGTCTTTGTTCAACTCAGCCTGCATGTCAGATGTGAAGTCTTCACACTTTTGTGTGATTTAGTTCTGTGCTATACCTTGAATTTTTCTTTGCTTCAAGGAGTCTTTAAAGACATTAAGTCTCTGTTTGGAGAGTTGTATGCTTGGCAGTACTCTGTTCTCAGAACTGTGGTTATAGTATTTGTTGTCAGTTAAAAGATCTCATCATTAAGGGCATATTACATTAGGTACTAGCAAGTTAAAAAGTCAAGAGTTTTGGAATCTCTTTTAGCACTGTTTGACTCTAAAGACATTGTTTTTTTCAAAGGGAGTAGGATCAGACTGACATGTAGGGCCTGATCTTCCCTTGCTAACAAGCTGGAACACCTATTGGTTTT
Source organism: Megaceryle torquata (assembly GCA_024611175.1). Classification (NCBI taxonomy): domain Eukaryota; kingdom Metazoa; phylum Chordata; class Aves; order Coraciiformes; family Cerylidae; genus Megaceryle; species Megaceryle torquata. Next base: position 2,236 of record JANIJG010017915.1, on the reverse strand, counting down.
CCGACCTGTGATGTTTGTATAGCCACTCATCAAAAGATGCTGGACTTTCTTCAAGTAATTGTTTATTACCTCCCTAAAACAGATTTGCAGAATATTTTACAAACAGTGAAGGCAAGCTGCTTTTAGAATAAGGTAAAACTAATTGCAAATCTTAGGTTTTGCCAAGTTTATTCAGATTTTTACCTAAAGAGGATCTGTTTTTAAAATAAAATGTCTTAATGGCTGTGGATCTTTAAGTAAACACAATGGTGCTACTTCTGGTACTACATTTAGTTAAAACAAATATTGCAGGTTAAACAATCTTCACACATATTTATTCAATTAAAAAAGAAAGTGTGATTCAGAAAGTCTTTCATCTTGTTTCCAACAGAAGATCATGCAAACAAGGCATCAGTGTGGTGTATACAGTAAGCCTAGTTATCATAGTTATTCTGAAGGTCAATAAGAATGATGCCAAGCTTGACACGAAAACTGGAACTTTTACATTTTACAAATTTATTGCCTTAGTCTGCTTGATGTACATGTCTAAGACACTTTACTGCTATTTAGTAATTCATGCAGCAGTATTCAGAAAGAGCCTAGTCTTAACTATAATGGAAAGGAAGAGCTGTTGTTTGGTTTTGCAGGTCCTACTGAATTTTTAAGGTAAATATCCCCCCCGCCCCCTTTTAGGGAAATCTCTCCCCCTTGTCTAGCAATTTGTGATAACTTTCAGTGGTGTTTAGATTTTGAGATAAACAAGAAAAGCTAAATTGGTGCCATTAACCATAATGTGAATAGTCTTGGATATAAACCATTCAGAATGTATAATGTCAGAAAATTGTTGGCACAGGAGTATTTTAAGTTCAGGTGTCTGACAGCTTTTTCTGATTAATCATTTTATTTCTGATTATTAAAATGTCTTTGACATTTATACAGCACCTCCTATTGTAACATTACTGCAAACAGTGACATCTCTGTGAGGCATATAGGTAAAATGATACTGTTTGGGTTTGTAGAGAAACTTTGCTCAAGGCTTAGAGCATAGACTTTAATATAGTGATGAATATTCAAGAGTACTCAGTTCTCTATACAAGTCCTATAAAATCAGTTGAGAAAACCAGGAAGAGGAACACTGTTGATATAGAACTTTGTTGTTGGTTTATCAACACATTTCCCTCTTTCCATTTCTATGGGTTTTTCTGAGAACTAGCCCACAAGATTGATTGCATTTTCTTGTTGGTCTTTTGTTTGTTTGGTTGGTTTTGTTTTGTTTTTTGGTTTTTTTTGTTTTGGTGGGGTTTTTTTGTTGTTTTGTTTTGTTGTTTGTTTATTTATTTTGTTTATTCCAGACAGTTATTTACATTATTTGTTTCCCACCTTTTTTTTTTTTTTTAATATAACAGCATTTTTGTCAGTGTTAGTTTTCCTTATTTATGTCAGCATGTGCAAGACATAAGGGGTGGTGTAAGAATTGAGATCTGCACCAGGTAAGAGCTTTTGCCCATCATGCAAATGCTATGATAGTAGAGGAAGAAAATCCAGGGAGGAAAGAGTATTGTGTGTCCTGAATGCCTGAAGTAGTCCAGGGAGTGAGTTTTATCCCAAATCCCTCTGTGCAATGAGTTGGCAGTCTGAACTAAGTGAGATTGTGTCTATGTGGAATCCCCTTACCATCAGCAATGCTTGTGTAGGACTTTTGTTACCATATGCCAGTCCAAGGGTATTTATTTTGTTTAGAAGTCCTTTGTGCTTTATTAGCAGTAGTCTGCTAGTAGTAGTAGACATTCCAGCTCACAGCCTTGAATGACTGAAAGTGAGATGGAGTGGATAGATGACAAGATCCTTTTTCATGCTTAAAATTCCTTCAAACAGTAGGCACTGTTTAGGCACTCTCTGCAGTCTCTGGATGAGCTCTGGCATGTTGTGGCAGTGAATAAAACCCCAGAAACTTTGGAAGCATGCTGTAGGTCAGCTCTGTAGGAAGCCATCCATAATGTTTGGCTACTGAAGTTACACCAGGGTGACTGTAATATCCAGATGATGTCCCATTTCCCAGCCATCCCTGTGATAAACAGATTTTCAAGTGCCTAAAGACACTGCACATGAAGTAACTGATGTAAGTGATACAATCTGTGATGCATCCATACGTGTAGTTGGTATATAAACCTGATTTCAAAATGACATAGTATTTAAAAGAATTGTCAGTTGTCATTATGATGAGTCTTACAGTACTTGGGTATTTTCTTACATTGCC
>JANIJG010017913.1:0-13599 GCA_024611175.1 Megaceryle torquata | reverse complement strand
AATAAGGAGGAAGTTCTTTACCATGAGAGTGGTGGAGCACTGGAACAGGTTGCCCAGGGAGGTGGTTGAAGCCCCATCCCTGGAGACATTCAAGGTGAGGTTCAATGAGGCTCTGAGAAACCTGCTGTAATTGAAGATGTCCCTGCTCTCAGCAGGTTGCACTAGATGACTTCTAGAGATCTCTTCCAACCCAGACATTTCTATGATCCCTAGAAAGGAAACTGTTTTCCCCTATATCTGAAGAAGTTAAAGTATGTCAGAAAGATGTACAGCTCTGAATGCCACCAGGACACCTACAGATACCTAGATAGGTCTTGTATATACTCAACAATAGAATAACTGACAGCACAATCACATCTATCTAACTCAGATATGAGAAACAAACAAGTGGCCAATCAACCAATCAAGAATTACTTTAAAAGCAAGGGTGGGTGTCAAATAGAAGGGGCCAGTCTCTTTTCAGTGGTGGCCTGGGATATGACAAAGGGAAATGGTCACAAACTGGAACACAGGAAGTTCCACCTCAACATGAGGAAAAACTTCTTTACTGTGAGGGTGACAGAGCCCTGGAACAGGCTGCCCAGAGAGGCTGTGGAGTCTCCTTCTCTAGAGACTTTCAGGACCTGCCTGGATCTGTTCCTGTGTGGCCTGCCCTAGGTATTCCTATGCTGGCAGGAGAGTTGGACTTGATGACCTCCAGAGGTCCCTTCCAACCCCTACCATTCTATGATTCTATATTTTAGGCACACAAGAAAACCATACTGAAGTCATCCTGTTCTCACTGTGTACTTTTCTATGTACCATTGGTTTTCCTGCAAGTATCTTGAATTAAATTCTGAATTACTTTTCAACTCTGAGCTGTTGTCCTGAAAATCTTAATATAAAACTCTTCAATCCAAGAGACTATCCAGAATGTAAGAGTCAAAGAAGCTGAGAAAAGTCCTTGCAGTATCAGTCAGCCTCTTCAGTAACTAAGCTCTTCAATATTTTGATTTGACAATCTGCATATTGTCAGAACCCCACCATATTCCTCACACCTATGTGAGTTAAGATACGATTCTTTGCAGTTTTTAAATTCTGTAAATTGCCAATTTTTTATTATTACCAACTCTCCGTTAGGCATCCTTGGGATTCAAGATCTCTCTTAGTTACCTGAAATTATAAAACAAACACCCTGCCAAGCTATTTTTACCAATAAGACACGTTGGAACTTCTGACCCTCTGCAAGTGTAGCTGAGCAAAGGCAAGAAGTGCTGACCTCAGCAGTAGCCTCTAATCCTTTGCAAGTCTTTATTGTCCCTCAAGTGTTTTCTTAAATGGTTCAGGATGAGCATTTAGGTTGTCATGTGGTAATCTACATTAGGAAACAGATTTGTCTGGAAAATAGTCCAAGGGAAAACCAGACTGCAATTCACCACCTGGATGAGTTGCCTGGTTCTGCTCATTGTGCATTTCCACAGCCTGTTGTCCTGGCATCTGTCAGAAACTGGGTGTGGGCAAGGGCAGCCTGAGGCAGCAGTGCCAACAGAAGAAACATTTGTCAGCTGGCTTCCTCAGACACATACACAGCCTCCTGTAAACCACACACTGGGGCTCTTTGACTCTTCATAAGGCTTCTATAAACCTTCTGGATGTGCTTAGCTAGTTCCTTCAACTGTTATGTGTCTGCAAAATTCCCCTGCCTCTGAATCTGACCACAGGCCAACAATCAGCGTGCGTAAACGCTCTGTCTCTCCAAGATAGCCTTTTTCACTTGCACAGTTCTCAGTTTAGCACTTAATGGTGTCTGCTGAAATAAGTTCCCAGTCTGCATGTGTGATAAGTCACATTATTTTGAGTGAATAACGACGCAACAGAAGTGTCTGCAGTAAATCACCCCTCTGCACTGCCCTGCCCACTCAACAGAACACAGCCATAAAGTCTCATTTCTTGAGTGATGATTTTTCACTAATTTTGATTTCAAACAGTGCTGTGAAATAGCAGACTCCTCTTTTTCTTCCCTGTTAAAGCTGACCTTGACTGAACCCCAGATCTTTGTAACAAAATCCAAGGCATTCACTACAAGCATATTTCTGAAAAGAGTCATCAATCAGAGGGCAGCAGCATCCTCAACTCACTTAAAAAAAAAAAAAAAAAAGAGAACACTTTTTTTGAAGACATTACCTACATTTGAAAACCACCTTCTCTGAGATTCTTGAGACTTTGGTGCTATGAAAGATGGCTCCAAGTCAGTTTTATCACTCAAAAAATAGTTTACACACAAAAAAAGGCCCAGTTTACACAAGTGCTAGCTGTGGTATGTTATATGTATTTAACTCAAGAGGCCAAAGAAGGTGCTTTTGTCTTTTCATCTATGCCAGCTCCTTTGTCTGCAAACAAAGAGTTTCACAATTTGAATCAAAATATTTTCCTGATATTCAGACCTCTAACTGAAATCATAGGATGAACTTAACACACACTCCATTCATTATAATTTATGACTAACTTTCTTTTCTTGTTACTCAGTGAAGCAAAAATATTGAAGTACAAACTGTATTCCATTTTATTCTGAATACTTTACATAGCTGGACAGAAACTGCCATCGTGCCCTACTTTCTTTGTAATTTTGCCTCCACCCCTGCAAAAGACTACAGTGGGTTTGATATGCTTCTCCATGGGAAAAGGAAGCTTGATCAGCTTTCTTCTGGTTGGTAGTTTCTAACCCTGTACATAATATTTCCTTGCATTAAGCTGGTTAGAACATTTACAGTTCTCAAGATCCCAAACCTTCACATTCAAACATTTAATTCCTTACCCAGCACGCTCCAATCCCCCTGAAATCTAACATGGGAATCATGCAGTCTCAGATTGTTAGTTATACAATTTCCTAACAATTTAAACATGCAGAGATTGCATACAAAGAAGCGGTTGAAATTTTAGTGTGTGTACTCTTACTGTGCACTACTTAAAATGACAAAGAACCTGGTATTCCTGCAGAATGACAAGTGCTTAATATTGAATGAACTAGAGGGTTAATGTAAACATTTTTTTTTTCCCAGTAAAATTTCAGTTTCTCTTAAATAACTAATACCTTGAAAGAAACTTCTTTCCCATTATGGCCATTCAAGGTGACATCTTTCAGACACCTGCACTCCTGTTAGTTGTTTGGAAATTAATTCCATTTCCCCCTGTCTACCTTCTTTGGATGTATCTTTATTATCCATAAGGTTTCTCCAGATCCAAGCATGCAGCCCACAATTTCATGTTAGTGTACTCTAATGCTAAGTCATGTTAAGGCAAATCCATTCTACCAAACTAAAAAAGACTAAAAATAGTTGATGTATATAATGAAGTGTACATGCAAACCCAAAGTTTTATAGAGGATGACTTCAGTGTTTTCTTCACAATTATCAACATCCTCCAAAACTCACTTCCCTTAGAATGCTTCAAACTGTTTTTCCAAATTACTTAAATACAGTGGCCCATAAAGCTCAGCCTCCCAAACCAAACATCTCTAATGAATTAAAAGCAGCACCTACAGCAGCAATCAAATGCCTCCTGTGCCTTCTTATCATAGGAATAGTCTTGATTAATTTTATCAAGTTAAGCTACAGCAACTAGCACCTTCTTTCTCATTATTCAGCTGTACTTGTGTGTTAAAATTCCCATCAGTTATATAAAACATCTGACCCTCTCCAGGGTGTAGCAAAGTTCAAAAAAACCAAAACAAAATAAAACAAAACACATCCAGTTCTTCAATGTTTGCCTCTCTGGTTCCATGGCTGAAGGCAGCCAACCTCTACGGTCTGTGTTTTCTCAATCATTTCCCTTTCTTTCTCATTTCTGTGAAATATTTTTCCCCTTCTTTCTTCACTGAGCAGAAGAACCCACGTACTTCTTATGTTAAGCCCTCGTGCTCTCTATATAAGAGGACACTGTGGAGAAAAGCAGGTATTTCATGCGGTAGGACCTCACTTGGATTGTTAGAGATGTGTTCAACCCTTAGCAATACAAATTATTACGTACTTCAGCAATTTACCTCTAACATCAATATAGCATCTTCTGATACACTTGCATGAAGTCCACATCCAAAGGGACTCACATGGCACGTTTGAGGCAGACTTCTGGCCAAGCAAAAGGCTCCTGTTCGAGAGAAAGGACATGTGTTGTCAGCTGAAGTGTTGTGCTTTCTCTCCTCTCCTCACATGGTGTGTTGGTGACTGATGCCAGGGAAACAGAAAAGGATCAAGGGACTCCTGTGTGTTCTCTCTTTAAGCAATTTGTTCACCTCTTGGTTTTCTATGCTTTAATGACTACATAACAACTAACCCCACAGCCATGTCTGTATGACTTACACAACTAAATATGTTTCTGCTAAAGTGTTTTGTGCCAATTTACCCATACGTTCTAGAACTTGCTCCTCAGCTGTTAGCTTAAGGCACGCAAGGCCTACAGCCCACACCTTGAGTCCTTCATCTCCTGTCTACTTTACACCCCAGCTGCTGGTTGGGCAGCCTATTCTTAGATCTCCTCTAGTCTGCCAGCTCTTGCAATACAATTACTAGTAATAGGTTTTTCCTGTCCTTGAGCCTGCTGCGGAGTGACAAGGGAAGGTTCAACTTTCTCATATAACTCAGCCCACCTGGGGTAAAAAAGTATAAGAAAAGCCAAATGGTCTAATTAAGCTCAGCCTCCCAGTCTGGAAAGGACAGGCATATGACCTGCTTGCTGCAGGAAGCAAGAAGGTTCTTTATCTCCTCAGGGGCCCATACTTTTCTCAAGGGAGCAGAGTCGTTGGTTTTGTTTGTTTGTTTGTTTGGTTTTTTAAAAGAGACAGAGGAAGAAATAAAGGACAAAGAAAGGCAGCTGAATTCCCTCTTTTGTACTTTTTGTTTCCTCCTCAGAGACTGGGATTTGTTTCTCTTGGCTTGCCTCCTTCTAGTGGGGCAGTGATTCAGCACACAGGTACCAGCTGCAGCAGGGTCCAATGGCTGGAAGTACTGCAAGCGCTGGTTTGCTAGCACAAGAGTCACTATGTGCTGAGCTTCTGGAGAAGGCTGTTGTCACTCTGAAAAATCTTGGACTCTGGTGTATATGATTAGTAGCATGGTCATTCTGCAAGTAATTCCAAAGGCCTCTGTGGAGGCTTCCTGTGAAATCAGGAGTAAGTCTCCCTGAGTAAGAAAATCACACTCAATTGTGTAGTAGAAGTGATTACAAACCTTTCTTTAAGAGTTTTTAATTAAGGTATGCTTACATTAGAGAAAGAGCTCAGACAGCTGAGGATCCTGGAAGATTCATGAAAACTCAGTCCTGCCTTTTTCTTTATATCCATGAATGTATACTTTATTTCCCCTTCTAGCTTTTGTCTTTTTAAGTGTGAGGATTTGGTTCAAGTGTTTGCTGCAGACTGAAAACAGGAATAAACGCTTGATGCAGCACCAACCTAAAGCTGTATGTCACCAAATATGAGTAAATAGATGGTAAATGTAGTCAAGGGACTTGTTAAAACGGTCAGACTTCTATGTCAAACTCACTGGAATGTCAGAGGGTTACGAGAGATTGGTAGGTAGGTACGCGAAAGGGTCAACCTTTAGTAACAATACTGCTTCAGAAAGACAAATTCTGAGACCCAGAATCACACACAGTAGAAAAGAATAGAATGGAAGAGAGCAACTGATATTTTTTTCAAATGTATGGAATGTGACAAAATGACATTGTCTAACTGGTCAGCTGTCCTCGAAAAGGGAACAGACTGATTTGCAATACACTGTCATCATCTGCTGGCCAGTGCACGGAACGCAGTTCGAAACTGCGGTACTAAAGGCACTCCACAGCACTGTTGTGTTTGTCGAACCAATCAGAACAGGCAGAACGGTTCAAACTCCTCTTTTTATAACCTCTCCCATCTGGAATGTGAAAAAAACCACATCTTTTAGCTGGTTACCTTTCCTCTGACTAATCAAACTGAACCGAGACTCATTTGTAATACACTGGCATCATCTGCTGGCCAGTGCAGAGAACGCAGTTTGGAAACCGTAAAGATGCTCCACCACATTTTTGTTTGGCAAACCAACCAGAATATGCAGAACAGTTAAAACTACTCTTTTTATAACATTTCTATTTGCTTTTCTTTCTTAAACTTCTTCTCTGGTAAAGCAGAGAGATTTTTCTGCCTAAAGTGTCCTCGCTTCATGTAGCAGAAAGTGCTGGGCAGTAACTGTAGGAACAGGAAGCATTTTGGCATTAAAATATTGGCATTTAATTACAAATGTAACTTTTAGTAAAAGGGGCTTAATTATTTTGCTGTAGAACGATTTGAGCATCTTTACAAGGAAACACAGAAAAATAACTCACAGTCAGAAAGCAGCAGTCCAAGTTACCTTAGAGAGGAAAAAGGAAATTGGATTATGCCAGAAAAACATGAAGTGCAATGGGAAATCTTGAAGTCTGGAATGTCTTCGCTGTAAGGGATGTCAGACATTAATTTGGCAGATTGAAAGAGGGCTGCACTTCATGTATGTGGAAGAGCCTGTTAAAAAAAAAAAAAAAAAAAAAAAATCAGCAGAACTCTACAGGGGTTGCTCTAAATTTCTGCAAAATGGAACAGATGTTGAGAATCCTGAACAGCTGTAGCAGTCACAGACCAGTTCCCATTTTATCCCTTGGTATATATATTTTTTTTGCCAGGGAAATTCTGTGTTCTCATCAATGTTCTCCCTGTGCATCTCAGAGGGGCTGCGATGGGGCTCTGGACTGAGCTTGAGTTACTACCCTAGAGCACAGCAGACCTTCCCAAGGAGCCCATGGAGCCCCAGTACTGCTGATTCTTGTGAGAGGAACTCTCATTCTCTGGGATTTGTATTAATCACCTGTCTAAAATAGAGTAATTCTGAAGGATGAGACATTTCTTTCTTCCTCATGCATGGAGCTGCTCAGAACTGAGAAGATTTTTCCTTTGGCTTTGCCTTATGCCCTTATTATGCTCATGGGCATTCAGAGAAAAGAAAAAAGTAATTCCAGGACCATAGGGAGGTTACCAGAGAATGGATAAGGACAGCTTTTGTCTGCTATCCTCTGTGACAGAAGACAATTAGTGTTCTTTTATTTTACACTGTGATTGCATCTATTGTGTCCTATATGGTGTAAAAAAACCCCATAAAGTGACTATTTCTTTGAAATACTTGCTAAATGCAGAAAAAAAACAAGCCCATAAATGCTGGAAAGGAAAATGACATCTTACAAAGTCATAAACTTGCCTTATATAACACTGCAGCACAGCACCAGCTACCGATCAGCTGTGTCTTGAGATGAAGCACTGTGGTCCTTTTAAATGCTCATGAATATACATAAAGAAATACATAGCATTCTTCTCTGCCTTGCAGCAGGAAGGTCTATAAAAATATATTATGCTTTAATGAAATTATTTTTCTGAATGCTTTTAACTTTTAATTTCTGATTTTTTTTTCCTTACATGTTTATTTGTATTTACGTATACTGATATTAGCAGCTAAGACTAAAATTTGTAGGAGTTGAGAATGGTGGATATCAAAGTTCTGGTCCTTTATGAAGTCCTCCGGACTTGACTGACTTAAAGAATTGCTCTTTTTCAGCATTTTTGCCACTCTTTTAATTTAGGACTTCCTGTCAAAGTTCACAGAAGCTTCATAGAGCCTCATTTCTTTTGAGCTGTTCATACACAGTAATATAGCAGGCAGACAGTCCCAGCCTTAAAACCCTTAGAGCCCTTTTGACAACAGAGAAGTGAATGCCACAAACAAATTGTTTGAGGTGAAGAGTAAGGAAGGTCAAGCAATAATAGCATGAGCAGGTCATGGTGACTGACAGTGTTTCTCTGTAGTGTTCTAGTTGCCTAAATGCTCTCAGATGCTACTGTTTCATATAAGATGGCAGAGGTGAATTGCAAAAATGGAGCTAAAGGAGATATCATTTACTTTTTCCATCTATCACGCATCGAGGTCAATGTAACAAACCACTAGATACCAGTACAAGTTGTGGACTAAGAAACCAAAAGTTGGAGACAATGGTAAAGTGAAGGAGTTGATAAGTGATGGTGTATGATAAAAGCATCATTATAGAGCCAGGCACTTAGTTATAAGTTCATGCAGCTGATAAACAGAAGTAGAACCCGGCTGAGCAAAGCAAGAATAGCACAAAGGAGATGCGCAGCTGGGGAAACAAACAGGGAAGATCATGAAGTTATGATAATTTTGAATTACTCTGAGCCTGTGTGGCCCAGGAATGGAGACTCCAGTTGTAGTGGAACAAGAGAAGGACTTGTATGACAAGTTTTGACATTTGGTTAATGAATAGGAGGCTAGATCTTAGAGATACTATGAAGGCAAATAGAGCATGACATGTAAATCAAGCATATAAAACTGTGACTGTGTATCTGACTGTCTAGGAAAGTGATAGAATCAGTGGGACTGACAGGGATATTCTAGTCTTGATCAGCTCAGGTTATGAGCAAGCCACAGAGAGGCCAAAGACAGGACTGAAGAGAGGGAGTGGGGTGAGGAGATGGGAAGTAGATTTTTGAGTCCCTGAGTTGAAACCACATCACAAAGAAGAGGTGGTGTTATAGAAAAGAATCATGTTGGATAATAGCTGAAAAGAAGGAAATTATTAATATGGTTCAGACTGTGAGCTAGCAGGGAGAAGTGAGCACCAACCAACATCTCCCTATCTTCTCTGCCGGCTTGACCTAAGCATTCAGTCCTTCCTTTTTTTTACAGAAGGGCAATTAGCATGAGAGAACAAAAAGAAAAATAGCTAAAAATATACAGTGAATCATGGAAAATTATATCTACTAAATTTCACAGTGTACTGCTATTGCCATAGTAACCCTGGTTGCTAGATTGCTGCAAGCTGTTTCTTTGCTAAATTTTCCTGGAAGCTTTGCCAATTTTCAGTTTTGTTTCAACATGAAGTCTAATAAAGTGTAACTCTGAGAAATTGCATTGCTGCCTTCTATTTCTTTTTTGCCACCTCCCCCTTTTATTCCCCTTTCTAAGTGATAAGCCCTTTAGGGAAGAGTTTTTAGAGGCATCTTTTGCCAAAGTTGCAAATGTACTTAGAGAAGCATTTGCACAATCTGTCAGGTTTCTGGCCCTTGGTTTCCAATTCAGTGAAATGTAATCCTCTGTTGGAAAACAAAGTATTACTGAAGGCTGCTTTCTTTGCTTGTTTTTCTCATTCCATCTAACAGAAAAGTCCAGCTTGTCAGTGGTACAGCATCATGTATCACCAAGAAAGTGAAAAATAGCATGAGAGGCAAAGCACGAAGAGAGACTTTACCTCTTTTGTCCTTCACTATTTTCCAAAACTAACAGCTTCCAACTGTGGTAACAATCCCCAACCTGAGAAGCGTAGGATCTATAAAGAAAGGAGGAGACTCAACCAGTGGACTTGTTTGGTGGCAGTTTCTTTCTCAGACATTGCAGACCTGCATTTCATGTGTGCTTTGAGGTTCAGAGCTTTGCATTCTGCCTCCAGGCATGTCTAACTAGTCCTCATTTTTTGGTTTTGTTTTTGTTTTCCCTCCCATAGAAATTTCAGAAAAAAATAGCACAGGTAATGTACAGTTCCACTACAGAAGAGGATCTGACTAAAGAAGTTGGGGAAATTTTGTGAGTTATGTTCCCCATTGCTGTTGATGCCTGCACTGTGAAGCAGATGTAGTGTCACTTGTGCAGAGCAATGCTGTTGGCCTTTTCCATCCAGAAGAGGAGACGTCCAAAAGAATGGTATCCTTCTGGCAAGTGTGCAGGCCCATGAGATAAATGGCATCCTCTAAATGTCATCCTTTGGCCAATGAGTCGTGAAACCATGATGGACAGAACCAGAGCACATTTTAGATTTTGAAAATAAACAGATGATCAGTGTGTCTGTCTGACATAGCTCATCAGAATGCAAAAACTTAATGCGTCTCATTTTTCTTTCAAGAGAAGAAATAGGATGATTTTGGACACTTAGAAGGACCACCAATGAACTCATGTGGAAGATCAAAACCATTCAGGGGAGAACTCTTGTGATAACCCAAATACCAACTTGTTAGAGACAAGGGGAAAAAAACTATGTGGAAAACCACAAAGTTACTCTGGCCTGATTCTTGAGCATCATAAGCCAAAGGATGACCAGTCAAAGAAACAACTTTATGAGTCATCAGATGTGGAGAGAAACTTTCATGTTTGCCATCAGCACACACAGAAAAACAAAAAGGATGTATGATGGATATGCAATCTCTTTTGCTTTGAGAGAAAAAAAGTGGCAAGTTAAAAATAGAGCTGAAGGCAGTGCTCCTGGTACAGAGAGCTTTTGGAGTCACAGCTCTTAACCTTGTAAAATATGACTCAGTCATATACACGAACTTATCTTGTATAATACAAATTTAATTCTTGCTGCTACATCATACTTTCAAAGAGCCTGTGGTTAAACCATAAACTGCTGTATTTCATCTACAAAACAGATCAGTAATTTCCTTTAACCACTGCTCCCTCATTCTGGGTGGTAAAGAGGAACTCAGTAAGTTCTCTGAAAGTCAAGAATATTTTCTCCTAAATAAACAACGACACAAACATATATCAGAAAAGAGTACCAGGGTAGACCTGGTAGGAATTAAACAGCATGTGATCAAACAGAAAAAGCGGGCAGCTATACAAAATACACGTATAGCATCCCTTGGAAGATCCTCTGTACAGGTGAGGGAATTTGCTATCAGCATACAGGTGTACAGTCGTAGACTGAGAGAAACTGCAGGGTAGGAGTGTGATCAGAGACTGACTGAGCTCTGGGATATGTTACAAAAATTGATAAAATAGTGGAAATGTTTATAAAAGAAATATCTCCAATGTTGTAAGTGAGAAACATATTCAAATGTGAGCTCTTTCAAATATCAGCTATGGTATACACCCACAAGTAGGTCAGCTCTGAATCACTACACTGATTTTCATATAGGGTTAGAAAAAAATATTACATAGAATTTATCTTTACAAATATCTCTTTAAACATATTTACACAAGTCTAGTTTAGGATAAAATATCTCAGATTTCCTCACATTTAGTCTCAGAGCTAAGTGCAGTTACCCTTGAGCAGCTGATGTACAACAGGTTATTGTTCCAGTGCCTACACAGATGCTATTACCTAGAATAAAGTCTAAGAAACATCTCCTTAACACAGCATTCTAAACTGAACATTGGATTTGGGTTCCTAAAAGGTGAGGGAGAGGTCACCTTGCATTTAAATTCATTTCTCCTACTCCCCAGCACAGTAAGTGTCCTAATTCTGCAGGATGATGAGCTGTCAGGCAAAATTAAAAATCCCCCAGTCCCTCCCAGGTTTACAGGACATGATGCAAGATCTCCAGGAATACCAGGAAGAGATCCTGGGGTTAAACTTCCAGTTGTGGCCATCTTTTCATAATGAAACACGTAAGGCAATTGGAGAAACATGTCAGATGCTAATATTTCAAGGTGTATTAGAAGTGAAAGGCTAAGATTCTCGAAAACTCTGATAGACTGTGCCAGGAGTTAGCAGGGCTCATTGATAGAGCTTTAAACTAGTTTTGAAGGGGGAATGGGATATAACTGGGCCTGCTATGAGTAAGCCCAAGGGAAGCATGTCAGGGCCTACAGGATGGTGTGCTAGCGAGGACTCTTGCTCTGTCCTCTTAGTGGAGACAAGGGGTAGGCATGAAATGAGAAACAAAGAGGTAGGGGCATTTGCTGATGTTTTAGACATCAGGGAAGCATCTGAGAAGCATCTGGTAGGAAATGGGACCCACACTCACAAAAAGGTGCTGGGATCATCAGCTCATCTGAAGTGCATCTATACTAATGCACGGAGTAGGAGCAACAAACAGGATGATCTTGAAGCTATGATGAAACAGGAAAACTATGACATAGTGGCCATCACAGAAATGTGGTGGGATGCCTCACACAACTGGAGTGCCACAGTCGATGGCTACGAGCACTTTAGGAGGGATAGAAAGGGAAGGAGAGGTGGTGGGGAGGCTCTGTATGTTAGGGATTGTTATGAACGCTTGGAACTTAAGTAAATTGATGATGAGGTTGAGAGTGTTTGTATCAGGTTAAGGGGCAAGGCCAAAAAAGCTGACATTGCTGTGGGTGTCTGCTATAGGCCTCCCAACCAGAGCAGTGAGGGAGATGAAATATTCTCTAAGCAATTAGGAGAAATCTCGAGGTCACTTGCTGTTGTTCTTACGGGGGACTTCAACTTCCCAGGTATCTGCTGGAAATACAACACAGCAGAGAGGGAACAATCCAGGAGGTTCTTAGAATGTGTAGGGGACAACTTCCTCACACAGTTGGTAAGTGAATTGACCAGAGAAGGTGCCCTGCTGGACCTCTTGTTTGTAAACAGAGAAGGACTGGTGGAGGATGTGGTGGCTGGAGGCCATCTAGGGAATAGTGACCATGAAATTATTAAGTTCTCTGTTCTTAGAGGTGTTAGGAGGGGGGCAGCAATACTGACACTTTGGACTTTTGAAGGGCAGACTTTGACTCGTTTGGGAGGTCACTTGATAGCATCCCCTGGGAGATGGTTTTGAAAGATGTGGGAGTCCAGGAAGGCTGGACATTGTTTAAGAAGGTAATCTTACAGGGGCCAGAAGGGTTACATCCTAGAGTGCTGAGAGAATGCACAGTGGTGCTCACCAGGGCACTGTCCATCATTTATCAGCAGTCCTGGCTGACTGGGGAGGTACCAACAGATTGGAGGTCAGATGATGTAACACCCATATATAAGAAGGGACGGAAGGATGATCATGGGGAACTACAGGCCTGTCAGTTTGACTTCAGTGCCAGGGAAGCTGATGGAGCAGGTCATCCTGGGTTCCATTATGCAGCACATGCAGGACAACCAGGTGATCAGGCCCAGTCAGCATGGGTTTATGAAGGGCAGGTCTTGTTTAACAAACCTGATCTCCTTCTATGACAGGGTGACCCTCTTGTTGGATGAAGGTAAGGTTGTGGATGTTGTCTATCTTGACAGTGTTTCCCACAGCATTTTGTTAGAGAAATTGACTGCTCTTGGCTTGGATAGGCATACGCTTTCCTGGGTGAAAAACTGGTTAGATGGACAAGTCCAAAGACTTGTGGTCAATGTAGTTAAATCCAGTTGGTGCCCAGTCACGAGTGGTGTTCCCCAGGGTTCAGTACTGGGGCCACTCCTGTTTAACATCTTCATCAATGATCTGGATAGGGGGATAGAGTGCACCCTTAGTAAGTTTGCAGTTGACACCAAGCTGGGTGGAAGTGTCAATCTGTTTGACGGTAGGGAAGCTCTACAGAGGAATCTGGATAGGCTGGATCGCTGTGCCAAGACCAGTTCCACAAGCTTCAAAAAGGCCAAATGCCATGTCCTGCACTTCAGCCACAACACCCCCCCAGCAGCGCTACAGGCTTGGGGAGGAGCGTCTGGAGAGCTGCCAGGCAGAGAAGGACCTGGGGATGTTGACTGACAGCTGGCTGAACATGAGCCAGCAGTGTACCTGGGTGGCCAAAAGGCCAACAGCATCCTGGCCTGGATCAGGAATAGTGTAGTCAGCAGGAGCAGGGAGCTGGTCATTCCTCTGTACTC
>JANIJG010017911.1:0-12455 GCA_024611175.1 Megaceryle torquata | reverse complement strand
GTCCCTGCTTATTGCAGGGGGTTTGGACTAGATGACCTGTAGAGGTGCCTTCCTACCCAATACATTCTATGATTCTATGATTATGCAGTCAGGGACAGTTCTGTTGTCTTAAATCCAGGCAAGAGGATGACACAATGAGAAATATCAGATGGTCGTATAATCTTTTTTGGACAGCAGATACTTGTAGGGACTGGGATTCTGTTTCTACCTGCATCAGTAGCCTAAGGGCAGATCCTCAGACAAATAATTTTATTTATCTGATTTCAATTTTATTATCCTAATCTCAATTTTATTCTATTTTTATCCTCTTCCTTGACACTTGTGGGCAACAAGAATTGTGTCATGGTAGCTAGTGGAAAACATTTCAGAATTTAGATTTTAAAACTTTTTTCCACACTCATTTTTTTAATCCAGTTATTACTTTGTATTACTCACGAACACTCCCTTTTCTTCTGAAAACTTGTAACATTGTCACAGAAAAATAGGACTGCTTCCCTTTCAGGAAGAATAAAAGGTAGATATCTAATGTTCACATGTGAGGAGTCTTCCTCCCCCCCACCCCCCATTTAATCAAGCAGCATAAATAAAAAGAATTTAAATGCCTATCTAGAAGATACAACACTTGTTAAATTCAGTCCAACCAAAACAAGCCCTGCTGCCGGGCCATTCGAAGAGCTGCTTTTGCTGCCAGACCAAGGTTTCTCAAATACCGTGGGGTGACTGTTGCGTGGCCGTGCAGTACATAATCTGGCAGGGCTCACTTTACTCTCAGATATTCCCTCCCACCTCCCTAAAGTCCTTCTTTGCTGTTCTAACAGTCACTAATTCAAATACAAAAATTATCAACAGTGGTCATGTTCATTGTGAATCCCTTCTACAGTTTTCTGCTAACAGACAAGTGAGTGCACCTTTTATTTGTGGCTGGTTTCTCTGCTCAGAATGTGCTAGCTAGCTCTGATTTTGGATGTAAACTTGGATGTAAACTTGGCAAGTATACAATCAGGTAAAAAAGCATGGAGAGAAAGACATTAAAGACATCTGGATGTAAAAAAAAAACCAAATAAACCAAAAAACTCCTCAGAAAAAATACTTGCTCTTTCAGTCAGGCAGCCTGATGTTTTTGTGCCAGTCAGTAGTAGAAGGTTTCACCCAAAGTCAAAGACTGAAGTGAGAAGAAATTGTGCATGGGCATACAAGTATTTTCCTAGAGATAAACATTCAATCAACTGCCTCTTCCACATACATAATCATCAAGTGCAGTCACAGGTATTTTACCTGAGAGAAGAAATCAGACATATATTTTTATGTAACCACAGAAACCACTTCACCAGAATGGAGATTCTTCAGCAAGCAGGGGGCAATGGCTAGCTGCTCTTAACTGAAGAATGAGATACTGAAAACTTTAAACAATTTGGTTTTGTCACAGTGTAGATTTACCAGAACTGAAATTACATGCTTATCTATCTTCCCTACATATGTTTTTTTTATCTGTTGCCTTCCACATCTATGCAAAAAATAAATTTTAACATTGCCTATAGTATCCCTTACTTAATAGCAACTTTACTGCTAAAGATTATCCAGTTGATTTCTCTATTTCCTCCTGGAAGCTTTTTTCCTCAGTTAAACACTGCTGGGAGAAAAACTTACTGTAGTGCAGGAGTAGTTTTATAGTCTAAAGCATTAAACCAAAACATTAACCTAAGTCAAAACCAGTGTCACAGTATCTGTGCAAAAGCCTGTATTCTGAAATACTTCTGTGTCTTAAAATAAGGTTGAAAGCAGGCATGGAAATTCAGATGGCCATTTTTAAACAGAGAAGAATTTTCTCCAGAACAGAAAACAAAAATAACCTCCTTCGCATCTTTCAACTGTGCCCTGAAACTGAACCAAGAACACTCTTTATTGCCAGTAAATCTGGGGTCCTGCTAGGTCTTATATGCAAGTCAAGAGTCCTGGTTTTGGTTTCTTTGGCTCCTATGCAATTCCAAACGTTGTCACTCCTGGTGGCCATTTCTAGCAGTTATATTGTTGACAGTTCTGCTCAAGAATAACATCTCTGGGTCTTGCTACATAAAGATGCTGTGGAATTAGTGGTTACTTTTTTTTTCCCCCTTGTTTATGAATTCCTTGAACTGGTTTATTTGCATGATGATGGTGTACTTCTTTCTCAAAGCATATTCACAAAAATGTAAATCACAGGAATTTAGAAATGCTTCTTCATTATTCAAAGTATGTGATGACCGCACAACAGACTTGATTTTGTTTATTTTTCCCCAGAAGAGTATTGCATAAACTCTGCAAATAAACAGATGTATTACAGTCCATGCTGCTGTTCATCTATAAATGGGAGTTCTGTCTTTCCTCTGAGCTGGTAATCTTGAAAGGAGAGGGCCAGAAACAATTCTTTACTGTGTTTTATGCAATATCTAGCACGTTAGGCGCCTAATATTGTTTGCATTTTCTCTGAATCATACTACTTGAAGTAATATTGAACTATTCATTTGCAACTGCTTATTTTCATTAAATGCTCTTTGATATTTATTCTGAAAAAAGACAACATTCTCAGAAGACACAGAAGTGCATAAAGCACACTGTCATGCACGTTCCCTTTATGCTTAGCAAGTATACAATCAGGTAACAAAAGCATAGAGAGAAAACCACTAAAGACTGCTCTTAAACCACAACTTTTTTTTTTTACTGAATCAGTTCATAAAACACATCTGGAAATACTTCTATCTCAATAGCAAACTGAACTTTTATCTGATTTTATCTTGAGCTCTATTACCAATTTTGTGTAATTAAACATATATAAAGAGGAAACACTTCTGCAGTTATCTGTTGCTGCATCAGGCCCTTGTATAGTTAATAGCACAGTGCCAGCACAGTTTTATGAATCTCAGCTATGACACTTTTGTTAGTTACTTGATCACAGATCTCAGACCCTTTATTTAAATTTTAAACCCCACATAAATAATAAATGCCTAGTTAAAATTGACAAAATAAAACCAAGGAGTGAAAACAGACAGCACTATTAGAATATAAAATGTCTTCTTGAAGAAAAAAAAAAAAATTGTATTTTTTAATTTTCTCTGATTTCCATCAGGCTGAGGATTGATAATACAAATGATGAAATCCCACAGGCATGTATTTAACTCATGTTAGAGATAAGAACACTTAGAAACAGGCTGATGTCAGTTTAAATGATCATACTGCTTCCATGAGCCCATAAAGTCTCTCCATGTTTCAATCTCTCTACATTTTGACTACTGCTGTAAAAAGTTCAATATGACAAATTATCCCCTGGCTATCTTCCCAAATTCTAATTCCAAGTGGCTGGTTTACATCCAAAAGCTCAATGGTTTATATTTCTCTATAAACATTGAGCTGTAACAATATTTATTAATGTAACTTTATTAATGTAACTTTGGATACTCTTCTCAGCTTCACGGGCTCCTGGTGAAGCTCTTGGAATTAGTAGTACTGCACATCAGTAAATTCATCGTATGAAATTTGACAAACTGAGGAGGACTACATAATTTTTTTAATGTATATTTATATTGCTTGTTGATGCTGATAGCCCCAGTATGGATGATTCTTTCCTGAAGAATAATTTTAAAGAGTTGGCAAAGCAAATTTCTTTGAAATTTTCCTGAAGGGTCAAAGGAAAATTCAGCACAACTTCATCCATTTGGCAAAACCAAGGAATCTAAAATGCTCAGTGTCTCTTCTTATACACATTGTAGCTCTTCTATGAAGTAGCTGCCCTGTTCTTGGCTTCCCTGGGGCTATCTCTTGACTCGTTAACTAATAACCAAGTGGCTGAAGAAAAAACATGGAGGACGCTCCTCCTCTTTTCAAAATTTCTCCACATCCAGACTGCTGACTGCACGACACTGCAGCCACTGGGGACTTACAGAGACACATCCCAGCTCCCTCTCCCTAGAGCAGGGAGTCCCAAATGATACTGAGGTGCTTTACAGACGTCTCTCTGTGGTACAAGAGACCTTTTTCAGAGATTTTAATAAGGCATGCTCTTTTTTTTTCAAAAACTAAAACGTAACTTTCACTTGACAAAATTATCTGGTTTTTTGTAAAGTTGAAAACATTATAGTGCATGAAAAAAAACAACCTCTAGTTCTTATATAGATGTATTAATTTTTCAAAATAAAATCATAACAGAACACTTCACTGCTTCTGTGGCATATGCAGTCATTTTCTTGTCTGGAATACTGTATTTATTTCTGTTTAAATGCTTCTGTTTAATCCTTTGCACATTGTCATAACAGCCCTGAAAAAAAACCAAGAATTCTATGGCTCTGAAAAAATACAAAAAACACATGAAGACATCCTCTGTTATAAAGAGTCAGAGCAAATGGCATTAAAAAAAAAAAGAAAAGCAGCAGCAGATCCCAGAAGACTGGAAATCTCTCTTGTTATCAAACAATTCTTCAAGTATCAGAGAGCTTCTTCCTCCACTAACCATCTTCTTGCTAAAAGGCCAGATGTTCACAGCCACTCCTTTAAGAAAAGTGCAGAGAAGAAAGGACCACAGCATGACCAGTAACAGAGGTAATGGAAACTCTAGCTGGTCCTACAGATGATAATCACTTCAGTCGAATGTCTCCCATAGCCTTTTGGATGTGTCCTTGTTTCTTGTATTCATAGCAGTGCATGGGATGCAGGCTCTACCACTCATACACTTGTAAGGATGGGAAATCGTGAAAGTCTTGTCAGTGTTAAAGCCTTCATCAAATGCAAACTTGATTTACTTCTACTGGTTCTCCATTTGCGTGTGAATTATTCTTGCTGAAATCAGCAGTTTACTTGCTTTCAGAGAAGATTTAAAAAGAAGAAAAATGAAAGTAGATTTAAAAGATCCAGAAGAGTATTTCACCAGAGGACAGGGAAGGCAGGGTAGAAGGGAGAGGGCTTTACATTTGGAGGATATGTGTCACACACACCCCTCATCCCCCCGAAAAAGGGAAACACCCCAAAATAAATGGTACCCTGCAATCAAAAGGTATGATACCATCCCACATCTAAAGCTATGACCAGCCTTCTCCGTGGCCTTTCTAAGAAGAGAGTTGGCCTCTCTCTGACTGCATCGGTGTAAGTTGGGATTGTGTGCTAGCAAGAAGATGCTCTGATATCTACCAGGCACTATCAGTAAAGAGAACGAAGAAAGCTATTTAGTTATAAAGTGCCACGTTGAATAGAGACACTTAGTTCTAAGGAGTGATACTTTGAGTCCACCCTAGTTAGCACTGTACTGTTGCTCCTTGCATGCAGTAGGAAACATTCACTCCCATGGAGTTTTAATTAGCAGCCCAGAGTTTACATTAGCAGCACTATTCACTATCAGCTCCAGGTTTTTATTTGTTATGCCATGTCTTTTGTGAAGACACCACAGTCACCAAGTTTGTGGGTGAGATGTTTTTAATTTTTCTTAAATGCACTTCACAAACCTTATTGAAATGCTTTGTCAAAGAGTGCCAGGAATAATCTAAGAATGATGGATAAACGTAACGCATTAGATGGGAGGTTTCAACTTCCCTTTGATAAGTAGCGGGACGAAAATTCGTTAGTTGCTGGTTTTATGTCTACCTGCTGAAGTTGCTGTGGTGCAAGATTCCTACAAAAGAGAAATATCTGTATACAAACTAAAAATTCCAACCCTTAGAAAATCACAGGGCTGAAAATACAAAAACGTTTGGGCCAACTGAAGAGACTTAGTTGTTGCAGGGCACAAATAAGAGTATCGAAGGTCATACCAACCACCAAACTAGTGCCACTATGACTGTTGTGCACCTTGTCACAGAGGCAGAGATCACACTATGACTTGTATGTGGAGGAGCCTGCTGATGTTTCATGAGCTGCAGCTGCCTCTAGCCAGACCTTCCTGTGCAATAGTGAGTCCCTTTGCAGCTGGCTGCTACCTGCCAGCAGATGGGGCCGGCCACAGCTCAGTCCCTAACAGTGTCTTGTGTCACTCACTAAATAATAGACAACTACTTGCATGTGTGGTCTCAACAGATGGTATCTGCCAAGTCCAAAGGGATTTCTGATCAGCTTTCCAGCATCAAAAGAATGATAGTTTTTTCCTGAATTCTTAAGTTTGTGAGATCAAAAGCAGGCAAAGGATAATTGGGCTTTAGACCAGTAGAGTGTTACACTTTGCTTTGCCTCACAGTGTATTCAAGCAGGGAAACTGGTTATCATTTTTTCATCACTGACTTATTAGTACAGTTTGATTTGGTTTGAAGACAGTAATACTTTACTAAGCTAAAGCTGATCTCACTGTTTTTTCACAAAAATTAATTGCATTGTGAATTTAATCTAGAGTGACTTCATAAGATATAATGATGCTATGGATTTGGCCTAGACAATTTTTACTAGCTTGTTTTCTTGTTTTTCCAAAGGGATTCAAAAGCCTTAGAAACCATCTGTTGTTTTCTAAACTCTGATACCCTTGTTAGATCATTATGTAGTAAGTGCTCTTTTTAGGGATGTAAATTACACTAAAGCAAGTCAACACATTGCATCAGCTGCTGCAAAAATGACAAAGCTCCCTCAAGTAAGTAGTAACTTCAGTTGGATCCTGTTCAACATTTCCCCTTGATGGTGGTAACCTTCCAAATTGTGATTGGGTACCTCTGGATGCTTTGAAAAGCAGCATTAGATGCACCAGTATTCCACAAACACTACTATTTCTCTCTCTTTTACAAATAGGTTTTGAAAGGGAAGAATTGCAATGCTTTCTTGGCTCATCCACTAGTCTTCTGCAGTGAAACAAACTGCTTTTGTGTCAGGAGTGAACTCCAAGGACCACTTTGTTGCATAGGTTGAGCTGCAGTAACCCAAATTGTCATATCATAGAATACCAGGCTGGTAGGGACCTCGAGGGTCATCTAGTCAAACCTATTAAGAGAAACTATATATATATTTTATATACATATATAAAAATAGTCTTTGTGATGCAGAACCTCCATGTTGCAGTGTTAAGGAAATATGGATCTATTTTTGAGGTGATTCTTTAAGATACTGTAAGATACATTCACACAAATGTGGAACACAGTTGTAAGGGAACAGAATTTAGAATAGAGACTTGTAACAGGAGCTTAACACAGGAACACGAAAGGCATTTTTCATTGACCTGTTAAAGGAGGAGAGAACCTGAGATCACAACCTTTGCTAACAGAAACATACCTGACACTAGAAAATTGATGCACATTCCTACAAAGCTAAAAACCACCCCAATCTTGTTTTCTCTCTCTCTCTCTCTCTTCTCCTTGCAGATGAAAGGAGCATACTAGTTTTTTCCTCTTTCATTTTCATAACACTTAGTCTATAAACTGTCAACTAATGATTAATATTTTCAACATTAGTAATACATATGTGGCTTGAGGGGTCTTTTTATGTTGCAATTAATCTTTTTCTTATACATATTGCATAATTTTTTAAATGTACAATGCAAATAAAATGTCTTATTCTACAAGAATGTGCTACTATAAATTTCAGTGAGTGGAATTCATTCTCTAGAGGGGGATAGGTCATAAGAAAAAACCAAAAGCTTAGATTTAGAGTCAGATTTATCCCAAAATTCAAGCCCAGCTGTGATTCCAGCTCCAGTTCATTAACAAAGAGCTGCTTGTGGATGGACTGAAACCAACAAAATGTGTTTATTTGAAGCATATTTTCTGAAAGGCCATCTAGGCTCAGGCTGAAGCTGTGATTGAGCCAAATAAGCTGTTAGTAAACCTGAGTTATTGAGTTTACACCCAAACCAAACAAAAGCTCCACTCCAGAAAAATGGTTCTGTTTCAGATAATCATGTTTTCCTTAAATCATGCTTAAAGGAAATCTGCTTTCCCTAAGCAGAAAGATCTAATGCTTTTTTTTTTTTTTTTTTTTTTTTACTGTACCAAAACTTCATTTGCTAAGCTCCATTCATTTCTCACATTTAATTTTGATTTATTAATGACTAGGTAGCGAGCAGAAAATCAGACAGTCCTATGAAGCATACAGATCAGAAGATAATGCGCTCTTTGGTTGAAGATAAACAGAGATTATATTCACAAAGAATACAGTGAAACAACCCTAGCCATCTAGACTGATATGTACATACTGCTGTAAAAATAAAATCAACAGAGTAAGTTGTGCTGTCCTTCTCATGACTGGAAGAAGACCTACAGTCCTGAATGAAAAAGTAAAGGGCACATCTTCTTGTTACATGGTTAACTGGAAATAAGCATCACAGTACTAAGTTTGGCAGACTATGCTGATCACATTGTGAATATATCCAGAATTCATTAGCACAGACTGACATCAAAGGATTGTTTGAATATATTGATTTGTCATCAATAACTCTCAGCAATCCAATAATTCAATGAAAAAAGGTAGCTCATTAAGTAAATGCTTATAGTGAGCGTGAAAGGAGAGAACATCTTCAAGTCTACTGCTATATTTGCAGCATATCCATCAAAGAAGGAGAAAGTAACCCTGCATAAGGCATTCTGTGCTCTTTGATACATGCTGTAATCAGCTGGGGCCACACAAAGGACAGAACTGTTGGAGAGCATGTATGGTAGAGAAACTGTATTAGAAAACAAGAAAGAAAAGATATCTTTTTTTTCAGGTAAAGTTTCTTTGCTGCATTTGATGTTAGCATGTCTATCAATAGCAAGGCTCCTACAGCCATCCTGTAATTGCCCAAATCCATAAACATCAGGTACTCCAGCTCCAGCCACATTTTAAGACACTGCATTTTGGTTCACAACCATTTCAGACCATCAGCTCCTGCTTCTTCCTATTAAAATAGCATCAATCACCATCTCTGGGGAATAAACAGACCAGAGCTCCAATTTGTTAAAAGAAACTTTGATTTACTAAAGTTAAAGGAATGGGCTCATAGCTTCCAGTCAGACAGTCTGTCTCTGAGTGACAAAAGGGCAGTGCAGGGCAGCATAACCCATCCCAGGTACCAGGGAGATGATGGCTGAGCTTCATCAGAGCCAATTGATTTGCTCTAGACTCCAGTTCTGTTTACCTTTATCCTCACCATAACCCTAAAGGGTTTGTGAATTCTTCCATTACTGAGTCATCAGAAAATAAAAAGTAAGTCTGTCGTGGATTAGGAACTGGATAAAAATAAGATCAAAATCAATACAAGCAGCATTTCATTTTCAGCTCTTTGACTAAGGAAACCTTCCAGGTCTCTTGGCATTGCTAGTACAAATTAATCCACTACATTTTCCTGATCATAATTAGACAATGGGATGGCAAGATTGGCATGCTTTATGAAAGCATCATTCAAAGTCTGGGCAAGCTCATAGAACTTCTCAAAGACAATACAAAAATAAGACATCCATGCCCTACAATGTTAAAAAGAAGAGAAAAAAATAGTTAGCTTTACCCATTGGTGGCTTTTGTATTCAATGCAACCCCTGTGGACAAGAAATTGCACATCAGAATTATGAAACAGATTCCTTCCATTGCTATTGAAATGCTACCCCCTAAACTCATGCAAGAAAAAAACCTTCTCGTTTAAGAAAAATGATGGGGTTTATTTCCTTCTTATTTGATCCAGGTGGTGTGAGAGAAGTAGAGGTTAATGGTGGAAAATGCTGTTGATGGGCTCATACCAGAATGAGGATGGTGGCATGAACCCATTCAAACCTTGCTGATTCTCCAGGATCTCCCATGGGCTCTGTTTTCTTGCTTGTGCTAGGCCTCTGCTTCTGATTCAGACATTGTTTCCTAAATACTAGACCCCAGGCTAGATTTATCATGTGATTTACATTACCCACACTGTCACTTTGCTATGATTCTCTAGCTCTAGTGAGGAAGTATATACGGGAGATCATTTTCCTTACAGCACTGACAGATAGGTTCAGTTGGTCTCCAATATGAGAGAAGTCATGTAATGCATCAAAGCTGCATCACAACAGGTCATGTGAGAGACACTTTCTTTGCCACCAGTTAAGTAGAGATTAAACACAACCTAAGCATGCGAGGAGAGAAGAGGTACATTTTGAGAAGTTATTACTCATCTTCTCTGAAGGAAGAAGCAGATTATCTCACAGTAATAGCAGTATCTCACTACAAAAAAGCTAGAGAGTGACTCCACTACAAGGACCAGGATATATGCCCAGCCCTATTCCCCAGATCCCACCACTTCACATTAATGTGTTGCAGGTGAGAAATAGGAGCATAACTTGGCACTACTATCAGATCTGACTGAGCTGGGCCAGTCTGAATGGTCAGACTCATATGAACAGATCAGTAAAGGTAAATCAACCTTGAGAAAACATCTTGTATTTAACTGAACTGACAAATGTGATAACACAGCTCTTGTGAGAAAAGGTCCAAATGGCTTCTTCCAAATTCATCTTTCTTAAGAAAAAAGAGTGACCAGAAGTGTTTTTAAAAAGAGGGTTGAGGATCTTGACAAAAGTGGTATCTGAGTTTTGTTACTAAGGATTTAAAAGACAACCATAAATCATTATTAAGTTATCTTTGTATCCTGTTCTGTCATAAAAAGAAATCCTGGACTCTAAAGCCAACTCTGTGAACAATACAGATAGTAAAAGGGAGCCACACTCCTACTCTAGGGAATCAGGTAGTCTGAAATCAAGGTCCCCAGACACAGTTTGGGCACTTAACATTTAGAAAGTTCCACAACCTGCATAGGTTGAAAGAGAGAGGATGTCTTTCAATGGATGAAATTGTCTCTTTCCTATAACAGGGAATACTGATGCAAATTTATTTTGTGAACTGCAAAGCTTCCACAAAACATAGCAAAATCAGCCTGATACTTGATGTTCTACAGGAAACCAATAAAGCAGTGATGATTAGAACTGTTATCCATTAAGCACCACCAAACTGCTGTCTCCGGTTCTGGATACACTGGAGCTGGGTATACATGTTGCAAAACCATCAATGGCAACTGACCCTAGCTTGTTGAAATGGCCATCTTAAAAAAAAAAAAAAAAACAAACCAAAACGAACTGTTTTGTGTTCTTGCATCCAGTCTTTAACTTCTTTACTTCTTTAACCCCTCTCTACATTGCTTAGGACTATTTACTACCAGTAAAGATATCAGGTGACATGCCAGTCTTAAGAGTGAAGTGTGTTGAGATTTAATTTTGGTGTTCTACAGCTTTGGGAAGTGGGGAAATGGTAATATTTGCTACTTTGGCTGAGATGGCACCAAAAGCTGTGCTCATTCCATAGAAAGCAGTACAGTCTCTGTTTTGAAGCTGCTGCAGTGTGTGTGTATACTTGGCATCCTATGGTTCCAGTGAGTATCTGGTGTCATTGAAGCACATGCCCTATGAGGAAGGCTGAGGGAGCTAAGATCATGAAATTGGAGAAGAGAAGGTTCTGGGGAGATGTAACAGCATTCTACCAGTACATACAAGGGAATCATGAAAACAAAACAAAACAAACCAAAACAAACAAACAAACAAAAAACAACAAAGAAAAAAGAGGGAACAAAGCTCTTTACCAAGGTGCACAGGAGAACACTGAGAAATAATGGTTATAAACTGGCACACTGATTGAGACAGAATGAAGAAAAAAAAAAATCACTATGAGGATAATTATGCACTGGAACAAGGCTCAGAGTGATTGTGGGATCATTCTCCTCGGAGCTTTACAAAACCTGTCTGGATGAACACATAAGCAACATAGTCCGAATTCAGTGCTGACTATGCTTTGAGCAAGCAGTTGGACTAGAAACCTCATGAGGTCCTTTCCAGCCTGAATGGTTCTATGATTTCATAAATCCTTAGCCCAGATTTCATTACCTTGTCAGAGTAGTTTAGAAAAGAACTTGTGAAAGGTCACAGAAGCAGTTCTGCTAAAGAACTGGATATTACAGTATTATTTCCTTGGGGCTGGAGCCCATCTGCAGGTTGGTGTATTTTTCCTCTTACAATATTTTGGTAATTACTTCAAAGTTCAGACACATTTACTGGGAGGCTTAATTTACAGAATAGAAGGTATGCTCAACTCTAGACAGATTTAAAATTTTGGTCTTTGTTGGCTCATTTGGGACTGTGAAATATCGTTTGTTTATTAGAGAGTAGCCTGTTTTGAGTTACTATATATTTCTTTGAGAACAAGGTAGTGCAGATTGTGGGCGGGTAAGGTCATCAACTCACAGCAAACATTCTGTATTACAAGACATTCATTGTTCTTTTGGTTTTGTCTGACTAAAAGACCAGTCATGTAAAGGCTGAGAGTCAGGATAGAGGCACAAACTCAGTTTTCATCCCCTTTCTTTTTCTAAGTAACCTGTTTGCATTATGTCTCTTTTTCTTCTTTTCTTCCTCCCTTTCTTGCTTCCTCCCTTTCTTTCTTCTTCCCTTTCTTTCTTCCTCCTTTCCTTTTTCCTTTCCTTTCCTTTCCTTTCCTTTCCTTTCCTTTCCTTTCCTTTCCTTTCCTTTCCTTTC
>JANIJG010017910.1:0-65875 GCA_024611175.1 Megaceryle torquata | reverse complement strand
TGCTTTGGAAATCACTGAAAAGGAAACAAATATTTTTAATCTTTGAATGAAACTGCATTTTCTTTTTATAATTCTGCAGTGTCCACCTCAGTCTGCAGATATTAGATAGCTGAATACAATTAATGTAAGAATTATAAAAATAGCATACCATTATTGCTCAAATTGTCCTCATTTGGACTTACATGTTTCTACAGAATCTGTATACTGAAATGTTATAGAAAAAAATATTTTTCCCCCCATAGTGTAAATTTTATCTTTTTTAACCAAAATCTGTCACAGCTTATTTCTATTAAGCTAATCACAAATGTTCCTGACACATTTTATAAGAATAAGGAAATTTAATGTCTTCTTTAAGTACACTTGTTAGAAGAAGAGTGCCATTGTCTATGACTTTGGGGTTTTATTCCTTGTTCTATAGTTTACTTATCTGAGCATGTGTTGTGTTATACATTTAAACGTCTTTGTTACTCCAGCATTACAAATGGGCATCTCCTTGAACATTTTCAATACTGTAGCTATGACAAGTGGTCAACTGAGAAAGCTGAGCAATTGAAATTTGTTCTAGTATACATATAAGCAGTTCTATTGTGCTTCCATACTTAGCCACGAAAACAAAAATCAAAACCCAACATATCCTCCCTCTCCAAAACAACCCACCAAAACCCCAAAAGAGGATAGAGTCACTAAAAGGACACTCTAGCAAGTCATGAACAAGGAAAGACAGATTAGTAATATTTTTAATACTTCTGTTTGAATCTATGATCTATCCAAGACCACTTTGATCTATTGTATTTTCTGGGGAAAAAAAAAAAAAAAAAAAAAAGTTATGCAAATGCAAAGTCATTCCCTTCTTGTCAAACAGAATATACTTTATGTTCCGTTGGCACTGGTAAAAGGGCAGCAAGAAACATTATACAGATGAATCCAGATACAATGTACAGTCTTGTGATGGTACCTTAGAAATCACTGACATATTTTCAGTTACAGGAACAACATGAAAGATGATGCTTAGCTGCTGTATCTAATAGAGGTGGGTGGGAAGTAGTTTGCAGTCTCCTTCCTCTGTTCTGGTTTTGAAAAAGTAATCTGAAGAGAGGGGAAAAAAAAACCCCAAACTTATTTAAGAAAACCAAAATGTCTTGTTCTAGCAATTTTGACCAATTTAATCCATTGTAAAAACAGATTACTTACAAATTAATTTATATCTCAAAATGTAATTTGCTTTGGCTGAATGCTAGAGATGTTTTTCATCTGACTGCAGGTGAAGCATTTTCGTCCAAGCAGCTGAGAAGGGACAAGCATCTGTGATAGTTTTGTACCCACTTCAAAGTCTTTCTTCTGATAGTGTATGATAGGTTATACTTCAGTAGTGGGGACCTAAACCTTTCTTTTACTTCTGACAATTACTTAGTGGCATATATGACTCTGGAAAACTATTAATGTAGTACTCAGTAAATAATTGTCAGTGGATATATAGGATGGAAAGAGCAGGATATAGCAGAACTAGTATTCTGCTGTCAGAAGCAGTTCTGAGTAGTGTGGGATGCCCTGGAAACAGCCTGATGAAGTTTACGGCGATAGAACTGCTTTCTTACAAACTTGAATTTCAGAGACTAAACTCTCTCACCACAGGACTTGCAGCACCTTTGTTGTTATCCATGGTGTGGTGGGAGTAGAATGGCCTTGAAATACAAAAAGTGAATTAACTAGAGAGGTTTGCAGAACCCCAGCAAAGAAATTATGAGCCTGGAATTGTAATAGGAGAGTAAGACACTGACAAGTTTATATATAAGCATAATTCTGTTTTTCTGCCCAGTATTGCACCTTCATTCTTGTGTTTCCCTCACTGAATAATTGCCAAGCATCTCTGTTATGATGTTGGTTATTTTCCCCAGCAATGCTATAAACTAGGTTTCTGCTAAGAGTGAGTTCTTCAGTGCAAAAGTAAACTCGAAAAAGTGAACGAAGTTAGCCATCTTATGATATGTCCAGATTTATTACAGTTCACTGGAACCGTAATTGTTCATAGTGAATTCCCAGCATCCTCAGATAAAGCTATGCAGGAGTTGCATAGAGAGCTTCTATTTTAAGCATTTAGTTGAAAACATTAATGACATTAAGATGTCAGATATATTTTTTACTCTTCAGTTAATAACAGTCAGCATGTTGTCACAAATGTCAATAAATTAACAGTGATGTTTTCTTCTCATTTATTGATATGCTGTGGGAGTCCAGACTGCTTGGTAAGAGCAGTATACCAGGATATAATGGGTTACAGCAGTATTTTGTCTGATGAAAGTGTTTGCCATGTCTGTACTACTAAAAAGCAGAAAGCTTTTACTGGAATGAAGTAATGTATATGTTATTAAGTCTTCTTGTGCAGTGACTTGAACACTGATTGTTATCCTAAGGTTTATTTTGAGATCTTAGTCATATATAAAGTCTAATCCAAACACATGAGCTCTTGGAAGAGTAAGCAAGTTCTGTATTATTTAATCGGGTCATATTTGCATTAATAGATTTCTTCATTGTGCTTCAACAGCTCATACTCAAGTCTTCCATGTGTTCATGTATTTTACCATTGTTGTGCTGGTGTAATTGAGGTTGGAAGTGGCATTAGCTCCAGCAGGGATCCCAGCTGGTCATAGCAGCCTGTCATAGGCCTGACAATGTGATACTGTTTCTGCCCTAAAAGAGGAGCTGCTTGATTAGGAGGTAAGAGCTCAGGAAGTAAGTTGGTTAACAGTTTACTGTTTGTGCTAATGGCATGCATTGATCTGCACCGGTCCATCCAACTTTTGAGGTTAGTATTGGCTTTGAATAGACAGCAAACACAGCATTAAAAATTCCCCAGTACCAGTGCAGGCCAACCCTTATTCTGGGGACCTTGCAGAAGCTAGGCAAGGAAGGAAACAGATAATTATTGAATTACCACTCTGGCTGAATGAGTAAGAGGCTGTTGGTTTGCACGTGCAAGGTCTGCTATTCTAAAACCATACACTTGTGTCACAGGAGAAAGAGGAGCTAGCATCAGGCACTGCGTCTAGCTTCTGCGAGATACTGAAATCTGTGACTGCACAGCTGAGGAGTGAGGAGGTGTATTGTAAGTGGCCAGAGTGACCCTAACCAGCAGATTTCCAGCTTGCCAAGGCAAGAGGACTGGTCTTTTTTGTGACTCCATATTGCCATCTGGGGGCAGCGCCTGCAATGGAAAGGAAATGGGGAATTCTGCGGCACATGAGATGAGATACTTGGTGTGGAACCTGCTTCTGCATGTAAGCTTCTCAACAGTATCCCTAGCTGAGAATACCTCCTGAGGAAAGATATATAAATAGGGAAAGAATACATAAATCAATAGGAGAGCTCATCACTGACTCGATAAGAGGTTTTTACTATTGTCTCTTGCTACATCTTGATTTTTTTCTGTGGTGAGGATGAACAAAGCACTTAGCTAGGACATTTCATGTTGGAAAATGGGTTACATTTTTAATACGTCCTTGATATTTGACCTTTCAAAAAAAAAATTATCTTCGAAAATATATTGGTTTCTCTAGTGGTCAGTCAAAGAGGATATGTTTGTAAAGAAATAATACGAATTAAATACCCTTTTCACTCTAATATGTGGAAATAGAATAATCCTTCCAAGAAACTTTTCTGGCTGTGCCATAAATGCCTTGTTTATAACTGAAGATGGCTGTATATAATTTTTATGTGTAAAGACATTGTAAAGGTACATAAACTGAGCAGAACTCTAAAAGATGCCCATGCTGTATAAACTATACAGTAGGCCTTTCACACCTATAAAGATAGATAGTTATCTTTTGTGAGTGCATATCACCCTTTGCCATAATGCTCTGTTCCATGGAAATAAACACAGTGCCCTTCCATTTCAGTATCTCTCAATGTATTCATGAATCTTTTAAAGGTGCGTAACAGCCTTACTAATCTTGAAATGTTTTGGTTGTTTTTCTTTCTCTCAGGATACTTTTACATCAATGTTAGTTAACTTCAGTGAAGAACAACTGTAATTTTACTGGGAGGATAGCTTCAAATGATGTCAGGATTTCCCTGTTTGCCGTGTTCTCTGGCAAACATATATTACCAAAATCCGTCAGGCTGGGTAGGTCGGTAGGTTGATTCATGTCTGTTGCCATCTCTGGAATCCTGGTTCCATAAACCCACATCTCTATATACTTCTAGAAACCCTGGTGTTCAAGGCTAGCCTATGCATTAGTCTTGTCCTGATACAGTGTCAAGCGGCGCATGCAGCAACTTGGTATCTTGAAGCCCTTGAGGATAGAGCAATCTGTTTTGTTTGACACAATCTGTGATATAATCCTTAAGAAATACTGCTTTGTCCAGTTGGTGGAGTTTTCAGAAGCAGCAAGTATTTACCACTCTTGTTTTTTTTTTTCACTGGTCGCACCGCAGCCATTTTTTAGAATGATGACAGATTCTAAGAAACTTGAAATTATCTAAATTGAGTCTACACTCGCTCTTTTCTGTGCATAATACAGGTTTGTCAGCATGGGTTTTCACCAAGTGGCTGCTTTCACTGTTTATTTTCATATGTTCCCACTGAGGATTTATAAGGTTTATTATTGTTTAAAAAGGACTTAGGTTTGTGTTTATCTGCCACTGGCACCTTCATTTAACTCTTGAATGTTTGTTCCATTTCCCAGATAACTGATGATTATGGAACATACAGGGGATCTGTAACAATGTATTTTTCATCAGACTGATGAAAGTGTTTTTTGTTTTTGTTTTTTTTTTTTTTTTCCCCTTTATCTATATTTAAAGCCTGTAATTAATCTTCTGGCTACTTACTTTCCCATTCACTACACCTAGTAGTATTATCTCACCCAGACATTTGTTTCATTGGAGGTTTATCTGGAGAGTAAATTGAAAGCATGACTATATTGATAGCAGCTAGCTGGCATAGATAGGAAATGTGATGAAAATGGAATGACAAACAGTTGAGTACAAATGAAGAAGCAGAATGTATCTTTAGCATTTGCATAGTTGTGTATCAGCCTGGGGGTCAGTTCCCTCTTTGCATGTCTTCATTAATTCTTTTACCTGAAGATAACAGGCTAATCGACCAACTTTATCAGCAGATGCATGACAGTTGTGTATCAGTGGCTCTGCAGGTATTCTCTAAACAAAAGCTGGTTTTGTTCAATGAAGCAAATGTGTTGAGGAGACATATGCTGGACAGCTATAAGATCAGCACTGAGGCCAATAAACCATTTTATTCTCTGCCATCTCATTTTCAGTCATTGATCTCTTTATTTGCTGATATTTTATCTGTTCATGGCTTAAGAGAGAAATATTTCACAGAAATATTTACAGAAATATTAAATCATCTGGGTAATTCTTTACACTAATTTAGATACATCAAATATTTGTACTACAATTATATTAACTCCTGAAATAAAACTGAGTGGGATTAGAGTCATCAGTTTCTTGGCTGCCATGGCATTTGAAGAATGTGCTTGCTTCTCATTCAGAAAAAGGGCTCAGGTCTTATTATTTCTTTGTTGGCCTGTGAATAAGCTTCTAAAGTGCCATTAATGGTGTTCAAGAACGTGTAACTTTGTTCCCAGATTTTTCAGGACCAATACAGTCTTATAGCTGGGACCAGGAACATGGTTTCCTCAAACAGCAATTCATATCAGGACAGCAAATCCCCAGGATAGGTTTAAAATAGTAATAATAAAGTTTAAACAAGTCCTATAGCAAAGCAGGCTTGAACTGAGCTCATGTTACATCTGTGTGATCAAGACAGTCCATTAGACTTTAATCTTCTTCTGAGACTAACTCAGGCTAGTAGTTAAGTAACAGATACTAAGCCTTTCATTTTTATATTCAATTCAGTTGTATAACTTCATGTTACCTGAAAGATAGGGCTTTCTTTTTATCAGCAATACAGTTATAGCGCGGCGATGTAGAAATAGCTTGAAGCTGTTTAAACACTTTACTTTCTGAGTTGTCTAGATCTCTATCTGCTGAATTTTGTGCAACCTGTAAAGGGTGATAGATGAATACTAAGCTGTCATTTGGACAACTGCAGCAACTGGTGAGCTGAACATTTAAATTTTAATTTTTTTATAATTCCATTAATAGCATCATTCAAAGAAGGAGTAACTATAAGAATTAGAACACCTTCATAACCTCATTATGAGTTTTACTTAACCCCTGTCTTTCAGGCTAGCAGGGGTCCTTCTGCTGGCCACTTGCATAAAAAGATACTTTAAAATCTGTGCACGAGGCAATGTAGCAGAGTAGTAAATGGTTTAGATTTATGGCAGAACATGAAATCTGAATTGACACTTGAAAATGCAAAACTTAAGGCTTCATAGGTGAACAATCATATTTTCTAATTTAAAAACATGTCCCAGTTCTTTTAGTAGCCTGTGTAGTTTAATCCCTGTTGTATTTTACCATATGTCATACAACAGTAACCTTTTCAAATTCTGCTGTTAAGTAGGGAGATACCTCTATTCTGTTTAAGGACAGTAGGTGATGTATACTTCTCTGAATTTATATTGCAGTCCTCTCCATTAATGGCCCTGAACACTTTGTGGTATCATTTTTAAGGATGTCCATTTTGACTTGGCAACCTTGTTCTGGATTTTATGACAAGAGTGCTGTGGTGCGGGCTCTGGGGCCTGCAAGCCATGCATCTAGCCATCCTCAGAGTCGGGATGAAGGATTGATTACTCCTCCCTCTGAGTCATGTGAACTTGTAGCGTAGGGGACCCTGGAAAATGTGGTGTTACGGGAGAAGATTGTGAAAATTTCTCTTTTAGCCTTTCTTCTGAATACACAAATAGACATCAAAATATTCTTTACTGAGTATGTATAGCATACACTCATCGTTTGTCTTTTGCTGATGAGCAAAAGCTGAGTATTCTAAAAATGATTTTAACCTTCGCTAGATGCTAACTTATCCTGTAGTAAAATACCAGCAACCAGGTATGAGAACTGGGACTTTAACCCGTTCCCTCAGGGAGCTACTTTGAGTAGTAGCTGTTTGTTCTGCTTTGTCAAGATAGCACAGAGAGCAGCTCAGGACTAAGGACTAACTGCTCCTGTGGTTGTTTCCTGCTGAGCTGATTAGGTAGACACAAAGCTGATTCAAACAGGAGTCTGTTGACAGCATGCCTGGATGAAACTTTCTGGTATCTTGGTAGCCCAGTAGTGCAATTTTTAATTTGCTGTTCATTGAGAGACCAATAACTAAATGACAAAAGGCTTGTGAGTTTAGAGGCCCTTGTTCAATAGGGAAGAGCTGGTGGCAGCACTAAATGTGCCTTTAATATAAATATTATATGCTTTTATACTCTTGGTACCCTGATTAAAAGGTGGGATTTGATAACTCCACAGAGAAATATGTTCAAAAATTATTGCTGGGGCTATGACCTCCTTCCCTTGAGCTGTGCTATGTGGGATGGTTCTGCTTAGCTCAGCAAAGTCCTGCTCAGGAGAATATGCAAACCTTTCTTGGGGAAAAAAGAACTTTCAGCACTTACTTTCTGCTGCCAGTCATGATCTTTATGTCAATCACCATGTCACTGAACTGCTATTGGATGCCCTGTTCTCATGCAGTTACCAGGTCTTGAATGCTTTTTAGCAGACCTTAAACTTGTTAGAATGTGATAGCCACCTTCTTGTCTTTTTTGGCTTCCCTCCCTGTGACATGTGAGTGCAACATCATCTTTTCTTTCTGGGGTGGGATTCATCTGTTCTCTCATTGTCAGTGTCTGCATAGGCAGCCTAACCTCTTGAGGAATGCCAAAGGTGATTTTTCTGGGTTTGATTTTTGGGGATTTTTTTGGTAATGGCTTGCACCCACCTCTAAGGTGCCCATCAAATGCACAAATGGAGCAGTTTGTACCATCTGTGACTATTTACAGAGAGTATTATCAATCAAGGCTGAACACAGGACCAACTAATGAGTAAAAGGGTTTTGAAAACAGCACCATTCATACTGGCCATGATTTGAAATGAGTAGAAAAACTACTCCCCCCAGGAGCAGTCATTCAGAACCTGCTCCTGTGCAGAGTCTGGATGCAAACTTTACCTTTAACTGACTTGCTTATCATCATCTGCATCTAGCTGGAAACCACCATTTCTTCTCTTTTGCAATCACTATTCAGTGTGAAGAAACTTTTAGCAGCAAAAAGGAAGTTTAGAAAATGGGTGAAAGCACTGGAAAACCACTGAAGAGTATATGGGGGTTTATATAATTTTGGGGTGAATGAAGTTGCATGAGAGAGCTTAAGAGTGCCTAACAGCTTTATCAAAATTGGAAGAAAAACCCCTTTTCCTTCTTATTCCTTCTGCCTGACTTATGCTCATTCTGATGTTAACTGAATGTTTATGAAAGGATTCAGATGACTAGCCCAGCCGAAATAAAGTGTTCTTACTTACTAAATTCAGTCCCACTGAACACAAGAGCTAGTGCAAAGAGAAGGGATGGGTCTCTGGCCAAGAGATGGAGGAATGAGGGAGCTTGACTGCACAGTCTGCTCCTCGTCACTGCTTTGGTTTGCTGTTGGGCGTTATTCTGCATTATACAAATGAGCAGATTCAAACACTGTTGCATTTTTGTGCTTTTTGTTGAGTTTGTTTTTTTTTTTTAAGTAAGCCTTGAAACTGAAGGGATGCAACATGGTATTTGCTGCTCCTGTGTTTGCAGCGAAGTTGTCCTCTCCTGATGTTCCTGTCTCTGTGGCTGACAGCTCGGTTATCAGATACCTTGCAGCCTTTGCTAGAGGGCTTGGTGTTGTTTTCCTTTGGGCTTGCATTAATATCAAACAAATCAGCCAACCAGGCAATTTGGAAACCAAATTCCAGGAGATATTTGCCCCATTGTCCAGACTTTAGAGCTGTGTTTACCTTAGGCTGGCAGGAGTGACAGCCAATGTTCTTTAAGGATTTCTCACTTGGGTGACTACTTGGGCTGCTGCCGGGATTTGTCTGTAGCATCATTGAAAACTCTTCTGGTGAAGTTTGCTGCGGCCTGACAGGGCTGGACTAATGGTAAGTCTAAAGCTGTTTGTGAATGAGGATGCTGCCTCTGTGCTGCACTGCTGTTGCTTCTGTGTGGGGAGAGTTAATGGTTTTGAAGGCAGTCAGTACAGACTGCATGCAGTGAGAGGCCCGAGTTTGGAGGCACTGACTGTGACATTCCCAGACTGGGGTGTGTGATGTACAGTCTGCAGTTGGTCACCACCAGTTTTGTACTTACCTCCCACAGGATCCTTTTGTGGAAAATTTCAGCTTTTTATCTCACCATCTTTTTCCATTGTTTCCAGACCTGAACCTTGTTTGTGACCATCCAGTGTTTTTCTTTCTTAGGAATATTACTCTTTTGGTTGGCTGATACAATGAGCTAACCTCAGCATTAAGCTTCAGTCTTGGAAATATTGGTACTTCTTTCTCAGAATTAGACTCTGTCAGATCTCTTAACATTTCCACAGGCAAAAGCTAAAAGAAGTGTAGTACTTAAAAATAAGATGAATTACTGACTCTTTGTCTAAGGTCTCTGCTTGGAATTGTTTGTTGAAACCAAAGAAAAAAGCTTTCACAGTTTTGTTTCAAAACAGTAAAGAATTAATAACTCAGATTTTGTTTTGTATTTTGGTAGGAAAAGTAAATAAATGTTAATAAGAAATTGCTATGTAATTAAATTTAAATTTATTGTAAAGGAAAAACATCTAATATGTCTTTTCGGGTGAGAAAGGAGAAGAAATTACTTGTTCTTTGTGAACCTAAGCTTTCAGTTGTTAGAAGCGGCGAGCACAGACGTTTTATTCTTGTCACTTGGAAGCAAAAAGCAAACACTGAATTAGGAGACATTTCATCAGCTCTGGTAAGGAATCTGAATATCATAGATGCAGCTGCTGGCACACTCTTCTGTGATAAGCTCAGTGTAGCAGAAATGGAAAAAATCAGTATCCACGTGAATGAGGTAGATGTTGATTCTTGGTTGTGTGATCCATTTTAATGAACACAGTACTTTCCATTTGCTCCCCTTTCACAGTAAACAATGGAGTTCCCCCTGAAGCACCTGCAAGGCAATAAAAAGTCTCCCACAGCAAATAACAGAGTTCACCAATTGTTCAAAATATTTTTGTCAATAAATCCATAAAGATTTACATGAAGGACATCATGTGCTAGAGGAATTGAAGGCGGGTGGGGGGGGGGGGTGGGGGGAGAAGAGAGAAAAGGGGACAGGTTGGAGTTTAATAGAGAGAGGTATTTGCTCTCAAAAATTAATAACCCATAACACTGGAATATGACATTTTGTAGGGTTTTTTTATCTCACAAGTGCAGTGCAGGCATATATAGCACAGCTTTCTACGTGTTTATGCAGATTAATGATCATAACCTTCTTACTACAAATGAGACATTTTTTCTTCTGACGCAAAGTAGCTAATGCTATACAGTAGTTAAGATCTCAGTTTCTACTTCTTGGGAGTAGGTTTCAGAAATGCTACACTGTTTTGTTCTGCAAAAGGAATTTCTTCGGCTGAATATTTAGAATTAAAGAGATTTATTTATATTTTTTTCTCTCCTCTAAGAAATAAATATGGGAATTACCTGAATGTATATAATGTAACTTGCCAATATTTTTTAGTAATAATATTAAGTATTGATTATTTTACTGCATGATTGCCAAAATGAGTGTTTTCATACCGACACACACTTGTAGCAGCAACTAAATTACAACGATGTTGAATTTATTTCTACCCACGGGGTTTCATAATTCAACCTTTGTCAATGTCAGATCAATTCAGTGCAGACTGTAGACACTGTGTAGCTCCCAACAAAAAGAGAAAAGACCATTAGATTTTGATTTACAACTAGAACAATGTTTCAAAATTTCAGACCCACCCACCCATGCAGTGTTTTAAATTAGGGAGTAGAATACATGAGAACCTGTTAAAATTATTAGTTAAATTTGTAAAGGTAAATAATTTGTGGTGTTCATGAGATTAAAAAATAATAGGACCCAGTGGAGTACAGTCAAAGGGCTAATAGTAATTCTGTAGGAAGAAACACCAAAAGAGTATCCCAAAATTATCAGAGACCCTAAGCGCCCCATGCACTGTCTTTCTAGCTTCAGTATTGTTAAATGTACACTAGAGGTAGATGGAGGCAAGTCAATTACTTTAAGATTTAGTCCATGTTTTAAAGCAGGGTTGCAGAAGTGCTAGCCAGGATTGTAACTCGTTTATAGAGGAATCTTTCCTTTAAAGAAAGACTTGCTTTCTTTTCTTGCTATCAGGAAAACAAACAAACAAACGAACAAACAAAAGAAACATATGACAACAGTTTGGAATACACTCATATGCTCCAAGATGCTTTGTCATCTTAAGTCCTCTGTGATGAGAACAACCTGTCATCATAGCTGTTTGTGCAATATGTGTTGGATGGTTCTGTGAAAACAATATAAAAGCACTTTTCAAAATGATGCAAAAATCAGGGATGGTCCCAGGGGTCATCAAGTGATAAAACTAGATTTCAGTTCAGGCTCTGATTAGGGAGGACTATAGGCATGCAAAAACTGTTTCTGCCAAGCGTGGATCATTTATCTCAGATCTCATGTTCAGTCCTTGCTGTCAGCAATCTCCTCCAAAAATAATGGTTTTAATCCATAGATATATGGTGTGCTTAAAAATGTAGTCTAGCTAGAATATCAGCCTGGTTTACAGGTGGTAGCACAGCTACACCCAGTCATTTCTGCACTGTTTTGTCATCTGTTGCAGTAGCTGGATCCCAATAACATGGCTAGAAAAGTTGCTCTTTCTTGGCTTGGCCTATCCTGCTTCCCCTGATGAAACTGCTCCAACATCCAGTACAGACTTAATGGCAGCAGTGTGCAGTGTACAGCGCTTTCAGGCATCTGCTCGCTTCCCTGACTGCCTTGTGTATTTGGTAAGCCACCTGAAATGGATTTTTGTCTCTATCATTGCTTCATATCCCAGCACACAAGTGGTTAAGGTTAATGCTGAAGATGTTTCTTATATGAGGCCCTGAATAATCTTTCCATGTCCTAGTTCAGAAGGCACGTAGTTCTGGGGACCTATTCCCCACTTAGAGTTACTCATGCCAAATGTAATGTGGAGAAAATCCAAAGAGAGAGATTGATAGTGTAAATAATTAAATCTAAGGTCTTTCAAGATTAGGAGTTTCACTGACCATAATTATTTCTCAGATTTCAGCAGATAACTGTCTTGGCAGAACAATCGTTCTCATGGCTTGCTATGGATCCAAAATATTTCAGGCCTATGAAGTATTTGCTTGGTCATAATTAGAAGGGTTGAAAGCAATTCTTTCTTAATAAAAGCCTTTCTTTTTATTAATGATTTAAGAGCATTTTTTTTTCTCCTGTCAAATGCTAATTTATCTTGAAATTATTTTCTTGATTGCACTTAATTTCTGAACAAAATATTAGAGGAAATAATTTAGTGTACTCTATGTATAGCTCTGTACTAATCTTTATATAAGTAGTTGTAAATGATGTTACATGTACAAAGATTTTTAAGTGACTGAGCAGTTAACAGATGAACATATGTACATACTGCATTTCAGATGTGCCTCCTCATATCTTCTGGCAGAGCTAGTAAACTGAAACTCCAAGCAGTTGATTATCAACTGCCTTTGATGGTAATCTGGATTTAAATAGTGCCTGAAGGAGATTTCCACTTGGATGAAGGCTGGCTGAGCAAGGCAGTTGACAGGATGCTAACAGCACCTATACTAAATGGCAGTGAGGATTTCTGATCTCCTGACTGGAGCAGAAGCAAGGTCTCCACTTCAGGGTCATCTCTGCCATTACTGGAGTTTCTTATCTGTATAAAATTCAGAGACATGCAGCATATGAGTGCACTTGTGGAATGCTCGAGGTGGGGGGGTGGCAGCATGTGCACTTTTTCCTCCATTTGGTATTGCTTTTAAGACCTTTGCATTAGAGATGTGGAGGTTGCCACAGAGTTCCAGGTCATGAGGTTGGAGTGCTGTAACGTGCTCTGCTGTGAACAGAGTCTGCAGCTGAGAGCCACTGTGAGAACCCAGCCAGGGCAACTGTGATAACCTTTTTATTAGGCAGCATGTCTTGCTAAAAATCTCCTTCACACGTGCTTTGTGATTTAAATTTATGTTGCATCCTATTGCTTTTCAGGTACACCTTAAAGATAGGATTTTTTGGTTTTGAATTTTTTTTTTAATCTTTTAATTATTCCTATGGATTATGGCTCTGGTTACTTTATAAAGAAAGTATGGTAGACAACAGTGGATGTGATATGATTGATTAGGTGGTACTTCTGGCTTATGTTAGTACTTGTGTTAGAGAGGGAAGGTGGTTGGCCATTCCATTGAAAGACCCCTGCTATATTTTATCCTGACAGGACAACCAAGTCCAGTAGCATTCTGATTAGGTTTGTTGGCTTTTGGATTGAATTGCAAGACCATTTTTCTCCAGGCAACTGATAGAAGTGTATGGGAAAGAAGTGGTTAGAAGAAAGGAATTCTTCTCAACTTAGCTTGGGC
Source organism: Megaceryle torquata (assembly GCA_024611175.1). Lineage (NCBI taxonomy): Eukaryota > Metazoa > Chordata > Aves > Coraciiformes > Cerylidae > Megaceryle > Megaceryle torquata. Next base: position 52,312 of record JANIJG010017910.1, on the reverse strand, counting down.
TTTTCTTATGAATTTTTTTAAATCATTTTTGATGTTGCTTTCATAGAATGATGCAATAGGTTCCGGCCAATAATGAAGATAGCACCTGAAGTGTAACAGGAAACTTTTTAATTCCCTGAAGCTTTTCAGACAGTTTAACTAAAGAGAACAGATTCCCATGCTACCACGTGGATTTACCACCTCATTTTTCCTTTGAGCTGTTGCATGTGCAGTAACTTTCTGCATGATATTGCAGTGTATGCTGCAATATGCCAGTATCTGCTGATTGCATCAGAGGAAAATGCGTAAGTGCAGCTGACTGCAAAGTTTCCTACACTAAGTTGTTGGATTTGGGGGTTCTTTTCAGTGGTGGTGTTGGCTTTGATGCTGAATCAGAGTGGATGTCACTTGTGGATAAGTTGTGCAGTATGCAGATAAGTTTTGGTAGTGCTATGCATGGTCAAATGCTTTCCTCCTAGTCTTGAATAATAGGCTCCAATCTGCTTCCAGATGGCTCCAGTCCTCCTCAGGATGTGTGAGCCTTCAAGGCACAATGTTAAAATGGGTTTATCCTTTGTAATCCCCTTAAAAATTTCCCTGGCAATGATAGCAACAAGTGTCCCTTTATTGCTTTGTTTGCAGGAATGGGAATCATGCACCAGACAGCCCTGTCCCCCTGCCCCTGGTTTGTGTACTGCCTTGGCCCCCCAGGCTGTGGCAGCTGGCATTACTGAGTGGTGGGGACCCACATGTACTCTGCAGGCTTTTGAGAACAGGGGAAGATAATGCTTGGGTTTTGCTAATCCCTGCAGGGCTGCCTCCTTCTGCTTGCATCCTTCCTGGAGAAGAGGTGACCAGTGTCTGTCCCTCATGCTCTGAATGCCACCTGAGGAAATGCTGGGTTTTTAATGATGATCTCAGAGATGTTATACATTACCTTTTTAACCAGCTAGTTAAACAAATATATGATACTTTTGCTTACAGTGCAGATGCTTTCAGTGGGAAAGTGACAGTTTTTCCAAAATCTTTCATGATATAACTGTTCTCTCTAATGCACATACAGGCATTTCTTACACCAATAAAAAGGGCTTTTCAGCTATAGATCTCTGGAGCAGCAGTCACATCCAGTTGCTAATTAGATAAGTTCACAGATGTTTGTTCCCTTCTCATCAATCAAATGCACATCTCATCACTTTTTCTTTTGCATATATCCGTTTTGCTTATAACCAGTTTGTATACAGCAGGAGTTACAACACAGACCCTCAAACATTTTCCTCTGCTGATCTGTATGCTTCTGGCTCTCACTGGTGTGTCAGACTCGTTCTCTGCAAGAACCCAAAATGACACTCTTCATTAGGACCTGCAGGCAAGGCTGAGAACGTAGTTCACGTGTGTTGCTGCTGATGACCAAGGCTGGAGTCCAGCGTGGCTCTTCAAAGACACCTCGGTGTTTGGAACAAAAAGGTTCCCATTGCTCACGCTGTCATGCAAGACAGCCAGCCAGTGAGACCAGGGCCCCAGGGAGAGTGCAAGTCACTAGGCAGAGACAGAAATTGGCTCTGTCATTCTGTCCTCCAAAATGTCAACTGAATTTGTGAAGGGAAGGATAAAAACAACCAACCAGTGCCTGCCATCATGCTGGAAATGAACTGGACCCCTTGGAACCTCCCTTCCCCCTGAGCTGCATCACAGGGGCTCAGCCTTTCAAAAGGAAAGAGACATATTGCAGAGAGAGCAAAGCCACATGAATGCGGTGTTGATGCCCTGTTGTTGTTCATATTCTTGGTTATTTGTCTGTTCTGTCTAGTAGGATAATTTGCCTGTGCAGTTGCAGTAATTTTTTGCACAAGTGGGAGAAAAGTGAAATGGACACCTTCTCCATGCATATGTGCTAAAAGCATTTGGAGACTGACTCTTAAGAACACATCATTAGTCACCAGAGGTAACTCCCTATTGAGACAAATAGGGTAATTCAGATATTGGATATGTTAAAGCAGCAGCTCAGCCAGGAGCAACATCTCTTATTTTAGAACATTTATCTTAGGAGCTATCAAGATTGAAAATTAACTCCTCTTGGTTTTAAAGGCAAAGTTCTATCATGCAGAAATGGCCTTGGCTTGGAAAGTAAAAAAATGTATCAAATTAGTACATAGACTAATGAATCTCCTTTGGCTCTCTTCCACATCTAAAGTTAAGCTAAGAAGGAAAAAACAATATGATGAATCTGCTTCCTTGCAATAATTTTTGCTGCATGATTTTCAGCATTTTTTTAAACTGTTAATCATTAGTTCTGGTAAAACTGGTACTTTCTTGCCCTCTTACCACATCATTATAGAGAAGTGAATCCCAGAAATTGGCATATGCCAGTGTCATCGTGAGCACTGTGTTGTCTTTTTAAGTACTTTACTTACATCTGAATTCAAAAAATCAGTTATGATGACAGCTGCCAGCCCCACCAGCATTTGGATACTTAAAGATACCACAAGTTACTAGTTTATTTCCTGGAGGATCTCTTGTACATAGTTTCCTTCTGTGAGGCTTAAATGAAACAAAATTGTCCAGAAAAATTTTCAGTAATATTCACAGAGAAGGCCCTGCACTCTGTAATCGTACTTTTTCCACCTAATACTGTGACATGATTTGACCTTGGCCAACTGCCAGCTGTGCACCCAGCTGATCTGTCACTCCCGCAACAGAAGGGGAGAGAAAATAAGATGGAAAGGCTCATGGATTGAGGTAAAGCCAGGAAGATACTTTTCAGATACCATCATGGGTTAAACAGACTCAACTTTAGGAAAATTAATTTAATTTATTGCCATTTAACTTAGAAGTGGATAATGCGAAACAAAGACAAATTGCAACACCACCCTTTCCCCACTGACTTTTTATCCCAGGTTCAAATCTGCTGCTTTATCCCCAACTCCTCTCTGCTGAGTGGAGCAGAAGGGGTGTGGAATTGAGGGCTCTTCTTACTCCTTAACAGCGCTCTCTGATGCTCCTTTCTCCTCATACTTTTCCCTGCTCCAGGTTAGGTCCCTCCCATGGGCTTCAGTCCTTCAGGGACAAGCTTCCGGCGCGAGGCAGCAGTGCTGGGTGTCTGTTCCCCGACGGGCAGCAGAGGGATCCCCGCTCCGCCGCCGCCTCCTCTGGCCTCGGTGCTCGCCGGGCAGGGAGGCTCCTCGCGCTTCCCGCTCACGACGCTCCTCGCTCTTCTTCCCCCTCACGATGCTCCTCGCGCTTCCCGCCCAGTGCCGGTCCTCGCGGGCGGTTTCTCGCACAGGTCTCCCCAGAGGCAGCACCAGCGCCGCTCTCGGGCTCAGCGCTGCCCTGCGCTGGGGACACTGAGGGACCCGGTCCAACGCGGGGCAGCCTCGGCCGCTCCTCACAGAGCCCAGCCCTGCAGTCCCCGGCCACAAAACCTCGGCACGGACAGACAACGCATATTAATCAAGTGGTTTTTTAACTGGGAGCTTGACAAGAAGGGTTTGATTTTCTATCAATTTTTTAAAGTGGTATTTTCAAAATCTAGTGCTGTTTATTTCTTTGGAGGTGACAAGCAGAAGTAAATGTTAGCCTGCAACAAAACTTGTTCACAAGGTATGCAGAAGGCTCTTGGGGGCCATCAAGTGTTTCCCACTATGGAGCAACGGACCTGATTCAGAAAAGGACTTTTCTTCATCAGATGAAGGTAGCAGTGCCTTCTGTACCATACAGACATGTAAGGCTGTGTTACCTCAGGTATGGCTCTGGGTAAACCCTGAACAACCCAAGGAGTGACTTCCATGGGAAAGTGTGGATTTCCTTCCCTTGATTCCAGACACCGTTACAACCCTGACACTGGCTTTGGTCAGGGCAAGCTTTCCTTACCTCTGCAACAGAGCTGTGCCAAGGTTTCTGCTCTTTCCTCTTGCACTGGCCTCTCCGAAAGACACCATTGCCATGTGTGTAGCAATGCTATTTCTTCTCTTTTGTCAGGAAAGCTGGAGTCTTCCCATGTTGCAAAGCAGATGAAAGCCATTTGCAGAATGGTGGATGGTTCGGCATTTTTTCCTTGTAGATGGCAGCTGATTTTGGAGGCTCCTGCTGCTGTGTTTATTTACTCTTTAGTGTAGTTATTTCCATCTATCATCACTATAAACTTTTTCTTCCCTCTGTGAGTATGTGGCATGTGAATAGTAGCTAAATTTAGCAGTTGGCTTTGAGAATGTATCTCTTCTTCTGTTTTTTAATATCATGGGTGATCACATAGTAAAGTGACAAGCGGCGAAGGAAAGAAAGCAGGACTAGTTTTCACTGTGTTAAAATGTAGAGAGTTACATTTCTCTTCACTCTGTCAAAGCTGAACTCCTTTGGTGTCGAGTGAGGCTGCCTGGTTATATGAAGTACGTAGCCCTTAGTGGCATTTCCATTGCCCACTTCCATAACTAGCACAGCTGCAGTTGTGTTCACTGTTATCATTTGACTCAAATCTTTCTGTATGGGAGCTGTCGGGCTTTTCTTTCCCTTGTACTGGCTAGGCTTTTTCTTCCTATTGTAGCCACCTGAATGGGAGTGATTTACTGTGATTTTGGGGTGAGGTTTTTTTCCACGTGGAGAAAATAAATTGCAATTACTTTGAGGATGACTTGGATGCAGATGGACTATTTAACAGGATAAGGGGGCACTGGTTAGAGTCAATTATAAGTTGGTTGACCTGATTTGGTAATCAGATTAATCTGGGAATTTTATGATGCCCAGAAAACTGTACTCTGTCCTCACAGGTGGGAATTTTGCTTATGCGCACACATGTGGTTTGGAAAACTAACTCTCTTATAGATCTGTATTTGCTGTGATAAATTGGATTTAATGATCAGCAGTGGCATGCCCAGATTAATCCTTTTACTATAACCAAATTATACTGCATCAAATTTACTTCTCAGGGGACTGTTTGACTCTTCTATGCAGTGAGCAGAAGAAACTTGGCACATCTGTGCTTAGACACAGATACATACAGATTATGTGGATTCAGTATCTGTTGGACTGTCTTTAATAACTTTACTATTTGTTTATTTAGTCTATGATATGCCACTTTAATGTGGCTCTATTTTTTCACTCCACTGGCAAACTTGTAATCCTAAGAATGGTAATATTTCACATTTCTGTACTTCCAAGTTTTACTGTAGCCCAATGTGTAAGTAGCTTTTTGATGTGGCTAATTCTGTAATGAAATAGAGGAACTGGCTAGAAATGCAATGCCCTCTGAGGTGGTGAGTAGAGTTGTGTCCAGTGAGGGAACAGTGGAGAGAATGTTTGGAAATCAAAACATAGTTAACTAGGACAGAAGTTGGCATGATACAGTAACACTATGTGCCAGGCACTGTAGAGGGAAAAATGCTTGGGCTCAGGTTCTCATCCAGAGGTTGTGACTTCACTATGCTGCTGGAGCGTATCTGCTACTGGAAGTGTTTAATTTAGACAAAACTCCAATGAATAAAAGAGCCTGAGAAAGTGCCTGGTATCATTATTACTCTCCAATTAACTGATGATGAAAAAAAGTTTGTGTCCACCCTTATCTTTCACAGGAGCAAAAATGCAATCTTGAAGCACTCAGTGTTTGAGCACCATGGTTGTGGTGCAAGCAGTTCTTCAGAGGTCTTCCATAAAATACTGACTTCACCATATCTTGCTGACTTGCCGTGTCTAGGATAAATTGGCTGTAACCTAAGGTGGTATTTATTTCTTATACTATATTAAATTTGCGTTAGAATACATGACATCTAGAAGCTCATTGAGAACCTCAAGGCAGTTGTTATATGAGATGAAGTTCTATTTTATTTTTTTACTGAAGTGCATTTACAGTAACAGGATCAGCTTTTAGAGACTTCTTCGACAAAGAGCTGGCACAACGGCTTGGACTAACAGTAGAATGTGGGCATTGCCAAGATGTGATAAGGGCTTATAATATAATGATGATTAGCAGACTAGATCACTCCAGTTCTGAAAAAGGAAGCAAATTCTATCTGTGTTGCTTGAAGTGATTGTGAAGATTTTGACAGTAACTTTTTGCTTGCCACCTCATGTAAATTATTCTGCCAAACAACATTTTATTTTTCTTTTTAGATGTAATAATGAGATCAAATATATCATTGTTGAGAAGTTAAGCTGAAATGTAGAAATTTATAAGATTAATTTAAAACGTATGTGTGCTGTCTATAAGTATACCTGCAGAGGTGCATCTGTATAGACATGCATACAGCTGATGAATGAATTTTGAGAGTCTGTCTAAATAGTAATCCATTTTTCTTTGTCCTTTATGAGATCGATAATATGGGTAACACACTTCACATTTTCTAAACTGATATAGACTGTTTCTAGAAAGTTCCTTCTTTAAAACTGTATCCAAAAGGTCACCACCCTGGCATAAAGGGGAAAAATAATACAGAGATCTTGCAGTCAGAGACAAATAGTTTTCTGCCTTTGTACACATCTCTGCTACTAAACTGCTACTGCACCAAGGAAAGCCATTTACAGGATTTTTTTTTTTTTTACTTAACAGTTGCAATGCCCTTAAGAGCACCCGGTTGTTTCTGTATTATCTTCTCCAGTTGTCCTGCAGTATAGCTGCAAGAAAAACCCTGTTTACAGAGAACACTTCACTGTTCTGTGAAGTGTTTCTCAGCAAAGCTTGCAGGTCAATAGCAGGTGTTTTGACAGCTTTGAAAGTATTCTCAGATAATAATATGGAGTTCCTACTTTTTTTGTTACAAGAGTTCTTTAAGTGCACGTACCTCTTACAATTTAGTTTTATATCGATCCTACTGTAAGAGTACCTGTAAAGGTAAAAAGCAAGTGGGGATGGACTGGCCTTGTAATTGCCATATGCCCAATTTGCCATAATCTGTGTCTGAGGTAGCTGCTTATACCTGTGATGAATTCCCTTACTGCTGTGTGACAGAGACCACATGCAACCTCTACACATGTTTATTGGGCTATTTTTTTGTGTATTAGCTCAGTCTCTTTTACTCCTTCACCTCTCATCTTTTTTATTTTTTTTCCTACCTATGTATCCAGTGACCAGATTTTTGCTTACAACATCAATCATTTTATATCCTATGCTTAGAAGGGATTTTCCTTCTCCAGATGCCATTGTTGTAATCTCTGTTGCCCCTGCCCCTTTTGTTGAGCTCCATAAACTCGGTCCCTCCTGTTTAATTGTATTGGGAGAGTCTTTTTCCTTGTTCCACCTTGATCCTATACTAAATAGAAGCTTGTTTGACTCTTGCTGCATCTTTAACTACATCTTTAACTTATGTTCTGTTGATATACCTGTTGATGCAGCTTACCCATGTGTCTTTTCCACCCTATTAATGGGGCCACCTTGATCAGTCATTTGTTTCTTCCTAAGCGTTTTCAAGTGCTGTTGTCTCTGCTGACACATTCTGGGGGGGACTGCCTTCCCCAAATGAAACCAGAAAACCTATGAATTTGTCTTCTGTCACCAGTAATTTTGCCCATACTATTGAAATAATTTTGAACCAATACATTTTTGTCGTATGGTCCTCAGGCTTCACATGGTGTTTTCTTGTTTTGGTATGAAGACTGGGGAAAGGTCATAATTGTTTACACTTGTTTTGTATTGCACTTAGCACAATGATCCCTGCTGATAGGAACTAAGGTCCTGCCCCAAGCAATCAAAAGGAAAAATCTTAATAAAAATCTTGATCTGTCTCAGTCCACTTGTTCAATAATATTTAAATATTAATAAGTGAATTGGTGTATTTTCTACAATAATGGAACACAGATGTTGTTTCTTGATGTAGCACATTTGGCAATATAGATGCTCATCACATACAGACTTTTTAATATTGTATTATTATCTAGCATAATATCTAGATGTTACATTTTAAATAACAGTGGAATGAAATAGACTAACAGAATAATAGGGTGGAGTGAAATCTGGTGAAGTCAGTATTGTGAGTTCTTCTTCAGGTGCACATATAGATATTTGTTACAATATTTTTTATCTTAATTTGCCCATATAGCTTTAAAAATTTAGAAAGCATTAAGAGAGTCTTTAAAACAATGAAAAATATACAGTACAATGGTACAATGAATTTGTCTGAATTCAGGCATACAAGAGAAGCAAATGCCATTCAGTGAAATATCATTCAGTCATATACAGCCAGTAGATAGAATAGCTGTATTGAAAAATCCATTCCTCTGCTAATGATTACTGCTGCCAGTGCTTTTCTCCTTGTTGCATGTAGTGGGAAATCTCTGAAGCTTTTTCTTTTTTTTTGATAAAGGAATAAATTTAGGCTCGGTCTCTCTCCCAGTATCTGAGGATAGCATTTTTGCTGTCAATAAGGTATTTGCTGTCTGAGCAACAGTGTGATGAACAATTATCTCGGGTTTTCTTATGCAGTAGAATTGTTGTATGAGTATAGCATAAAGGCCTAACCTTACTTTGTTATTTCTAAAGGAAAGTGAATGAATAAAGCATGATTGCCCATGCATCCCATTAGTGTATAATTCACGGGGCTAAATAATAACCAAAAGTTTGCAATCACCATTCAAGAGCTGTTTCAGAGGCATTATGCATGGATGCAAAAGCAAAACTCAGTTTTACCACTGCCCCTAAAAATTAACTATGAATCCAGCCTTCTGAGCAAGAAACAGAAAATCTCTTTACAGCTCTGTCATTAGCCAAGTGTGTTTCATCTTTAGCCATATGGTTGGTAATTAGAATAACAGCTGAAGTACAATAAAAGTGTTCCTATTAAAATAGAGAAGTTCATAGCTCTTGTGCAGGTAAAATTACTCCTGTAGTTCGGTGCTTGTATAAACAATGTCTTAATTATGTTTGCATGTAATACTATCAGCAGTCCCACTTTCATAGCTATGGTCAGTTTTGTAGTTTATTCCAGTTAGGAAGAAAAATTGATGATGGAGTTTGTCATCCCTAATAGCATCTGTGAATTATAGCATGCACAGGAATAGGAATGGACACAAATGCACAATACCGAAGGAGAAAAATATGAAAGGAAAAGAACACAAAAGAGGTTCAGAAAATGCAGCCTCAAAGGGAAGCTCAAGGCAATGAGATACATTTGATGTGGAGGGAAGGTGGCTAAATGAGATTGAGAGGGAACTAGAGAAGCAGCAAAAGAAGTTTAGAACCTTGTAACACCTGCTCCATCCTTATAGTCCCCTCTCAAGACATCCTCTGGCTGACGTTCTTTAAAGATGTGATGGACCTTAGACTCTTATTTTTCTCCACCTCAGCTCTTTCTTAGCTGTCCCTGTCCAGAACTGACACACATGTGCTTCATTCTTATGTTCGCTTCTGGTTTTGGTGGCAGCATGTCCCTGGAGGTGTTTTAAAGTAAAGGGCAGTGGTTAAATGCACCAGTTTCAGAAAGCTGAAGTGCCATCTGTGACAATATCTTAGGCCAACCAGCAGTTATAACATGAGAAGCTAATTAATATTTACATGTTGTCCATACATATGTGCTTTTGGATAATTGTCTTGTTCCCTGTCTATAGAGAGTGCTTTTAAATGCAAAACCACTGTTTAACTGTCTTGTGGGAAGGAGTGGATAGTTTGGGAGGCGATATGTGGGTACACGTCTTCAGACAAATCATCATGGCTTTGACCTTGTTTAGCAGTAAAATTCAGATAAATCAGAATGTTCTTTGCCGATACATGTAAAATGAGGCTAGAATGAACAGGAGGCTTCTAGAAAAGGTGGAAACCAGAGTAACGTCTGATAAAAATAAATTGGAGGCCTCCTTCCAGTGTAAGCCAGCTGGCAACATTCTGGTGTAAACCAGGAGAGGATAACCAGCCCATAAATTGTTCAGTTTTGTGATATGTGTATTTTTTAATATTCTAACAAAACTGCTTAGAACAGGTATACACAGTAGGCCAGGTACTACATGTCTAATTCCCATGGAAATCAGTACATCTGCATAAAGGTTGCTTTGTTTTTGTAGAAACAGTTCATCTGGGTGACTGCAAACTTAACGAGAAAAGTACAAATAAGTGAGCTTCTAGAAGCAAGATCCTTTTTTTTCTGATATTAAGTGTAGTTTTCAAGTATTTGAGATGAGGGGAGTAGGCAAATTTTCTACCTTTTAAGGAGAGCAGGTGCTGGCCAGACTTTCAGGTGGCATCCATTACAGCTAAAGGGGCTGAGGCTGTTACCACTATTCTAATCAAGACAAAGCAACTGCACCTTTGCTAGAGGACCTAGTCTGCTGCTCTGATGGCAAAATTAAGGATGTAAGCATAGCAAAAATGTTGGTGTTGCTGAGAGTCTCTAGGTCTCTGCTTTTCAGGATCTGAGGTTTGCCATGCTGCTATGATTGTTGCATCACTGACTTTGCTGATGGAACCCGGAATACGCTTCAAAATGCAGACTCATAATGTGAATGGGAGGCTCTTTCACAAATACTTTGGAGGAAAGAAATCAGCACCCAAAATGATCTTAAAATGGAGGACTGGATTCAATCATCAAACAGGTAAGTGCAAGGAAGGAAACCCCCAGATAACAGAGAATATTTAGTCTGACAGCTGGTCAGAAAAAAAAAAAATCTGGTGGTTGTAACACATTGTAAACTGAATATATGGAATATGTGACCCAAATACAGTGCTCTTACCCAAGAGAAAAAAAGAAGCTAATTTAACTTTGGAATGTCTTAGCTGCAGTTTTGTATCTAACATGAGGGAGGATGCTGCTTTGTCTTTCTTGGGGTTTTTGACCCTTCAGCTAGGATATGGGTGCAATCTTGAGCTTCGCTTCTTAAGACAGATGTACAAAAATGAGAGAAATAGGAAAGGAAAAAAAGTAGAAATAAGAAATTCAGCAGATTTAACCTCTGAGGAAAGTTTGAGGAAATTAGATTATTTTTCTCTAGGAAAAAAAGTTGTCTAAAGGGAGACCACAGTAACAAATACCTAGTCTGTAAAAGGTGCTGTAAAGAGGATTGTGGGGTTTTTTTTTTCTGTATTCTTTGAGTGTAAAACAAGGAGTAATCAGCTTTAATTGCAGGAAAGAAGATATAATGTGTGTATTAAAAAAAAAAAAAAAAAAATCACCTTCTCCACAGTAAAAATAGTTGAGTAATAGAAGCAGGCAGCTAGGTATGCTAGGGCATCCTTTGAGAGGTTTTCTTAAGGGGGTCTTAAGAAAATATTAAGTCTTATCTTAATTTGTTCCCTAGCACAGGAGATGGAGCAGGTGATATTTTCTTCAGACTATTTGCATGTTCTCTGCCATAGACTGTAGTGTCTCATTTTTACTGTGTTTTGATTGCTGTGATGCAAAATTGAAATAGTTCAACAGTACTCTTCCAAGGGCCGTAGTAAGACCTCATGATGGGAAGTGTGGTGATTATTGCAGGGAGTTCTTTTTATATGCCATAGAGCAGGTGTACATCTCATAACAGAACAGGGGGTATCGTGCCTTGAAATACTGGAATTATGAGTTTGGAATTTCTCACAGTGTGGTGTTTTCCAGACTTGCTGGTTTGTCAGGCTACTGCTTTCTCTCTCTCTCTCTCTTTTCTTTTTTTTTTTTTCTTTTTTTTTTTTTTTTAACAAAAAAAAGTCTGATCAGAATATATTTCTTTATGTAGTAATGTAGACATGCTTTTGCCATTTCAGCTTATTCTGTCTTCTGCCTACTCTACAGAGCAGACAAGAAGGAAAATACCCCCTGATTCAGTTTTAAATACAAAAAGCTTACATTCATAGATTCTTTTTTTCTTTTTTTTCTTTTTTTTTTTTTCTTATTTTTAAACTTTCCTTTACTTAAGGTCCAAAGGGACCTTTTAGATTAGCTGGTCTGACCTTGACTTGATTTAGTTTAATAACAGCATCAGTCCTGGTGACAAAACAGTTTCTGTTGATGACATGGAAACCCAGTCGTGTTCAGGAGCTATTATATTCTCCCATACCATCTAAGGCTGTTTGTTATATATATGTGTGTGTATGCATGCTCATATATCTGGACACGTTCTTACTGATTCATGTATTTGCCTCAGTGTAATATTGAGTCTCCTGTATCATTAACAAATTTATTCCTTTTGCACAATTCTCTTGCTTTCTGAGCTTTTTTTTCAGTATTTCTAGGAGTATTTCAGGTGGAGGAACCACCTGAGAGGAGTTTTAGTGATGATGGTAATGTATTTCTCATTAATTAGAAAATCCTTGCTGTAGAGACTAAGAAACAAGTTATTTGAACAGTTGCTACTTTTTACCACACAATAGAAAAGCAATGGAAAAAAAACCCCATAAATTATTTTTTGTGGGGTGAGACTTAAAAATGATACAAGTAATGATGGAATTCTCTATTACATTTTCATATGTATGTTTTCTCTCTTTTTCACTGCTGTCATTTCTTACTGCAAAGGAAGCTGGAAATACCTTCTTGTTCTGAAGTTGTATAATCAACACAATGTATGCTAACTCAAACTGATAGATGACTTCTAATACAGGTAAAAATAGTTCCTTATGGTTCTGACTTAGTATACTTAAGCATGTGCTTAGGTTTAGATATGTGCTTGAATCTTAAGTACATTATAGACCAAATTGAAGCACTGAACAGAAAAGAAGGGAGGCAAATCCTTCAGTCTTTATAAAACGTATTTAATGTGTATAGATCAAAAGACATCTCCTCTAGAAGTTACTTATTTATTTTGTGTTCACTCTCAAAGTACTTTTAATGAAATTTCTAGTCCTGAGACTGACTTTGCAGGAGTCATGTGGAGTTTGCAGACTCAGGACCTGAATCATGACACTGTCATGTAGCAAAGTAGCTTGTAGTCTTTCACAACTGTTAAGGAGTTCATTGTTTTCAACACCTAAAAAGTAGTTGATTATTCCAGAGAAGCAAGATGAAATCATTCATGAATTGTAGGAATTTTGCCTGCACTGAGTGAACCTTTCTAGCATACAAAAGATTTTTTGAGAATTGATGTATTATGCCTTTATAGTTAAGACTAGAGTGTTTGGAGTAGAGAGCTGTTAAAGTGGCTTGAAATGAGGTGCTGTAAGAATAGAGTTTGATTGAAAAGGTGACATCCACCTAAGCAGTGAATTATGGGTCACTCTGTGTTATCAAGAGAACAGAATTAGTACAGCCCAAAAGAAAAGTGAGTGCACAGTATGACAGTAGCCCAGGGCATACCTGAGAAGAATTAGTAAAATGAGATTATCTGCAGTACATGGTTCAGACACAGTAAGCAGTAATGGGCTAAAAGAGAAGAAAGCAGGTGTAAATAGCAGGGAGCACTCTGAAAGGATCAGCAAAATCACCATCCTACGGGGCTCTCTGTGCAGTCTGTATTTTTGTCTGTCACTGGAGAGTAGGAGATGAGATGGTCTTCTCAGCCTGTTGGAGAAAAAATATTTATTTTGGCTAGTTTAAGCAGACAAAAAAAAAAGCCTAAACCAGAATAGGGTTTGTTCCCCTTTTTGTATTTTGGAGTTGAACTACTCTGTTACATGAATGCTTTAAGCCAAATCTAGGGGAGGGACTGAACAAAGAAAAGAACTTTGCTATTTCAGGAGCCATTATTGGATCTTCAATACATTGCTCTTACTGTGCATAGGACATTGAAAATTACCAAAAAAAATCAAAACGAACCAACCAAAATTATAGGAAGACGAAGAAAGAAAGAAATTGCTTTAGAGTGAGAGCACACTGTAAAAATGTTGTGTGATTTGAGTGGACCTGAATTCTGATATGGCTGGTTGTCATTTGCAGTGGCCACATTACACCCCCAAGTCTTGCTTCTGAGCCAACATCCAGTTAGGTAAGAATCACTGTGTTCTCAAGGTCTCACATCTTCTCCATTTCAAAAGGCTGCAAAAATATCTATCTAATTATAGGTGTTGCTTGTTGTTGCCGGCTCAAGCATTTCTGTGCTGGTAAACTTTCAAGGCACATCTCTTTACTGTTGTTAGGAAATAGGAAAAAAGTCGGTTGTGTGAAGGACTTGAGAGATAATAAAGGTTGAACTGGAAAGATGAAAGAGCAAAGTTGGTACACTACTGGTGATAACCAGGAGAGAATAGAAAAAGTTTGAATTCCCTCCTCCCCCCCCCCAATTATTTTTAGAGGTATTCCATTTAGTTCAGTAGGGACCTCTTCAAATACAATTGTACTGATGTGGCAAAAATGGCATATTTTTCTACCAAAACAACTCTGCTGACATTTCACTTATGAAAATACGATATAAATGGCTTTACTGTCAGGACTAGAAGTTTTCTAGCAGAGCTAAGAAAACCCTAGTCACAGCATGTCAGTTTTCATCATTGCAGAACTAGTTTTCCAAGTATATCCCTGTAAACTCACTTATTTCAGGGATTTCTAAGACTCTATAGATATTAAATCCTTAAAAGAGAAATTAATGGACTTGAGTTAGTAATTTTCAAAGCAAAAAAAGTTAGGTCATTGTCTCAAACTTAGGGAATATCAAGGCTCCCTCTGGTTCTATTTTGTCTTTGCTCAGCTTTGTTTAGATAAAGAATGCTTTTAATGTTTGTTGCAACCTATTAGAAATTGTATATTTCTTGGCTGAAAAATAATTTTAAAAGTGACCTAGCTCCCATAATTGTAAACCAGTTCCATTCCCCACTTCTGGCAGCCAGGAGGAAAAACACAGCAAGCCACTGTGCGCTAATTTTGCTTAAGGAGATGGTTACACTGGCCACTTGCATCAGAGGAGAAGCTTGTGTTAAATACATTTTTGAGAAAGCTGAGGTGGTTTTCTGTCACATTGGTGTACTAGGAAATTTGTGTCAAGTATATCTGAAGCATGTTTAGACTGAGTGCTGTACCACTAGAAGTTGTGCAGTTTGCTTTGCTTTCCCATGAGGGGAAGCTCCAGAATTCTGAGATGTGCCCTTCAGTGCATTCTCTGCCTGCTCTTTACCATTGAGCTCCATTCCTCTTGCTTTCCACAAAATTTATGTGAGGCCTTTGAATGTTTTTACAGTTAACTGAGGCAACTGCCAAAGAGAAAACAGTCCATGATTGTTTGGTTCATATACTACTGTTACAATACATGACCGAATTGTTATGCAGAAGTATGCTGTAGTAAGAGGACTCACTCCAACTACTATTAGCAATTAACAACTTGCTCAATTACATTATATGACACCACATCTAGCACTTAATACTTTTTCCCTAAAGCTTCTCTAGCCTCTATTTTTGTTCTTTTGTTCTTAATGTGAAAATAAACTGTGACATGTTGGTGCTTTATTTCTTCTTGCTCTCTGGTGCTTTTTACCTGAGGAGCTTTCTAAACCAACTGACCACCACTGCAATGCTTTCTGCAGCCCCCATTTTCTTTGATGCAAATCTTTTTCTTTTTTTTTTTTTAGGCAATGTGTATCCTAATTTTACTGGACTAAAATTGTTTAGTAGACATTAGTCCAAATTGGAGAGGAAGCTGATGTATTTTAGAGCTCGTAAATGTGATTTAAGATAATGATTACTTGGAGCTTATTTCTGTACTCAGCAATACTGAATTATGCTACCCTTCTAGCCAAAGCCTTTCAAGGTGGAGCAGAATAACAGAGTATAATTTATATGTTGTCCTGAAGTAAAATCAGATGTTTCTGTCAATTCTTGCTTCCAAGATTTTACAAGATCTGTAAATTAAGTGCTATAGATGCTGTTGTTGCCTGCCTGCTTTTGACAAGAAAGTCAGAGTTGATGGACATTGATTTGCCACTGGGAACCAAACCCATTAATTGAAGCTGTGGTGACTAATCCATTGCTTTGCTCTGCTTCGTAGATCCTGACTTAACAGTTGTCATTGCAATCAAGAATTCATTCATGCAAAGGCACCCATTGTGATCAAAGTAATCAATTTTTCTAGTATGTAGTTGGCACCCTCAAGATTTGAGAAACATATCCTGGTATCGCTGAGTAGTCAAAATGAGCTTACTGTTCCCAGGGGTGGGGAGTGTGTTTTGTGTGCTGGGGGGATGTGACACCAATGCAAACATGAGTATCAAGTATTATTAATGATGCCAGCTCTAATACTGGTGAGAAACAAGACACTTCTGTATAGATCTTTGAAATGAACGTGTAGGGTTTGGGTGGCTTGTTGTGCTTTTTTTTTTTTTTTCTTTGAATTTATTTAGTTTATAACAACTCTAAATTGAGTGTACAAGAGAAGCTGCAGAGGAGATACAAGAATAGTCCAGTGGGGGTGTGGAGGAGTGTTGCTGATTCATTGGGGTTTTTTTGTACATGCAGACTTGAGCCATGGAAATCATATGGTGCTTTTTTCCATCTATTGTTGATGGAAGGAAAGAGAGGATTTATTCAGAAAAGGTTTGAAGAAGAGGCTTTTAATCTAATTCATATAAAGTACAGTGAAACATTACTAATGGAAGCCTCATGAATACTTATACTTTTATTAGTTGATATTTGGGGAATTATCTGAACATCCCAATAATAAATCACTTTATGACTTACTGATAGTGCTTGCATTTATGTAAATCACAAGTATCTGTGCTGTCAGGTTCATACTGGCCTAATTGGGATTAGCAAATAGCCTTTTCCCATCTCTACAGTTCCTGTATGTGAATAAATATACAACTTTAATGCTACATTAACTGGCAAGTTCATGAGATTCTTTGTTTTGCTGCTGCCTTTTCTTAGCTTTAGTATACTGAGGTATCTCAAAAGGTTGTTTTATTGGGATATTGGAAGCTTGGAAGCCTGTAGGGTTTTGTGACTTTCAGATTCTTTTAAGTCTGTTTCAGTCTGAATGTAAAATGCATAGGTGATGTATTAGAAGGATATTGTCATTTGAGCAGGAGGAGTGAGATGTGTGCCTTGATTATTTTTTTTTAATTATTTTTTTTATAAGACTGTCTAGTGGTAAAATGCACTCATTAATATATTCAGTGGAAGTAAGATCTTAAGATTATATTCAGTGTGTGACTTTTTACTCTGTTTTGGAACATGTCTTCATAAAAGAAAAAGTTCACACTGGGGGGCTTTATGGGAAAATACATCTGTATTCATCCATGGAGAACGTCATTTATGAGTGTTGCCTGTGGTGGCCAAGGGTGTGATGTTCAGAGAGACCTGATGCTTGGACTGCAGCATTTGTGTGTTGTGGAGTAAACATTTTTTGAAACTTTTCAGGATATTTTTCTGATTTTATGACAGAGCAAACAAAGTGCACCATGTAGGTTCATGTAGACAAGGTCTGGGCAGTCAGCCAGGTCCATGCTTGAGGTGCAAAATGGACAATGTTTGAGAGGTATCAGGGTAGAAATGTTTATTCTTGGTCCTCTTTTCACTCAGCTTGTTAACTTGCAGATATTCTATAGTTTTAGTGAAAGTACCAGTCAAACTGCTATTAAGATTTCAATCATCTTTAAGTTTGGGTGGAAGGATTTTGTTTATAGATGGAAGGGAATTAGAGGAGAAAAGCCCTAGCCTATATTATACAAGAGAACTCAGCAGTAAATACGTACTCTAAAATTTCATAATTTGTGAAATTTCTCATCATCAAAGGAAAGTTCAATGCCCCATTTTCTCAAACTTGCTTTTTATAGATAATTTGGTTTAGAAAAAGGCCATAAAATATTTAGGCTGGCATAAGAGTCCTACAGCCTACCTTGCATAAGGGTAGGATCTCAGGTTGATTTATTTTTAAATTTTTTCTGTGTTAGTTATTATGAAGATAAAGTTACGTGTCCTTGGTTAAGACTGGCAACAGTGTTAAATACTACCATGACAACAGCATGTGCTTAATTTCTCAGCATTCCCTTCAGAAGAAATCTTTAAGCCTTTAGTACTGTTAATTAACAAAGCAATATTACTTTGCTGAACTGAAGTCACAATTCTTATTTCATAGTCTTCTCTATAAAGTCTCTATAATTGCTTATTATTGTTCATATATACATGAGTGTGTGCAGTTGATACAGCACTAGTGGAAGGAGAGGAAAAGATGTGTAATGAGGAAGTCACTGAACCATGTTAAACAATTGTGGGAATAATTATCATTTTCATGACTTTTGCACATGTAACTCCAAACCATGAAACTCTATTCAGATAAATTTGTGTCTTTTTAATCCAGAAGCACTGTTAAGGTCAATTGCAGAGAACTTTTGTCTTTTAGTTAGCTGCACTGGATGGGGGCATGCTTTGGTTTTCATTTGACTTTCTCAAGTTAAAGTATATTTTTCTGGTTTAATGTTAGCTTCAGGAATGTCATATTTGGTGGATTCTTTTTTTTAATTTATTTCCTGAATGACATGGAATATATTACTTTGAGGTCTCAGATGTTAGTTTTAGATGTTAGTGGAAGAAGTATTGCTTTATTCAAATGGTTCTGGGATTCAAAAAAGTGAAAAATCAGTGTGTTACACAGATGCTAAAAATGGCTCAAAGAAATTAAGAAATCCTGAAAATGTCATATCTGAGCCTTGTTGATGGTGAAATTTTTAACCTCCTATTTTTAAAATAGATGTATACAAAGGAGTTTTGTAGACCTAGACCTGTGCTTGGAATAAAGTTCTTTTAGTGCCTAGAAGTCAGCCCTCATTAATTGTTCCATCAGTGGTAGGAGACTTAAGTTGTGTTTCAGCATATAGGAGTAGTGTGAATAGTGCTGTTACCCTGAGCTGTAGGCCAAGGGCTGAGCAGGTGTCTAAACAAGCTTGTCATATAGTAGGCATTTCCTGAGTGTTCTTGCCCATCTCAGTGTATCATTAGCTGATACAGAAAGAACTGATGGAAGCTGACTGCAGAGTCTGGGGTTTGGGAACACATGCTAATCTTATTTTGTATTTTTTAAACTTTGGTTATTTTTGCTCTTCCAGTGTTAGTACCATTTTGCTAACTTCACATCTTTCCTGTGCAAAAAGTATGAACTACTGAGTTTCTGTGTTTCAGGTCTGTATACTTAAACTCTTTTTAAGTGATACCATGGTAATCTGGTGTCAGTATGGGCAGTTCCCTCCCTTAAAACATTCTGTAAAATCAAAGCCTGTTGCATCATTCCCCCCTGTTAGGGTCCTGTCAATCAGGTTTCTGATAAGCTTGACTCTGCTGAAGGTCATGGCCATTAAGCCCTTTTCAAGAAGCTCTTTTGAAGAGCTGGTGTTTCATTATTAACTGGTTGTCAGAATATTTTTTAATAAATAACTTCATCTGAATGAGTGCGTATAGGGAAGAGAGACTTCATTATGTATTCCTTCTGAGTAATTTATTGTAGAGAATAGTTAGATAATAGATCATAGAATATAATAGAATCAATATCATTAATATCAAAAACAAATCATAAGTTTGGAAGGAAGGCAGTTTTAGTTTAGTAGAAATGTATCCTTGAAATTCTTTATTTCATTGACCTCTGCTTATAAGAAAGGGGTTTGAGGTCACTCTCCTAAGGAGTTAAACTGCTGCAATCAAGAGCTGTTCTGGTTTTTCAAGGTTTTTTTTATTCTGAATTTATAGGCCTCTATTGTGAATCATGTAGTATATGTAAAAAAGAGAGCACCAGGGTACTACAGCAATGTGATTGTAGAATGTGGAGTACTCTAGATTTAGTTTTGTAATGTGAAGTTCCTACAGCTGTCAGTCTTCATGTATGTACACCATGTATATTATTTTTGAATTCACATTGAAATTAAGCAATTTTTGTAAAACCCTTGAAATCCATTTATGAAATTAATTTTAAATGGAAATTCTGTAAATGGTGTCTGACCTGCTCTCTTCCTTCATTATTTAATATTTATATTGTGTGTGCAGTAAAAGCCATGTAGTGCTTTCCAGGAATTTCAGCATCTGGCCTGCTTCCAGCATCTTTTTCTCTAGCCAGTGTTCTGAAATAGGTAGAGATTATATACCTGTAGAAATGATTAAACTCATTCTCATGACAAGTGAAGCTCAATGGTGTCACGATTTAGGGTCAGGGCAGCCCCTTAGACCTAACAGACACTCTCTGTTAACCCCCCTCCCTCCCCAAAGGGGAAGAGAAAAGGAATGAGAGAGACACTTGTGATTAGCAAAGGAAACTAGAACAACTTTAATGAGAATAATAACAATATAATATATACAAAACCAGTATAGAACCCAACCCCTCTGATGGTAATTACATCACTGTCACCACTGATGTTGTAGAGCAGGCACTGGGGGTCCCAGCCTGGGCCCCCCAGCAGACAGGAGCTGTGTTCAGGAGTTGGATTCTGCTGCTGGATTCAGGAACATGGGATTGAAGGCAGAACGGACAGAGTCCTCCTTGGATACTCCGAAGAAACAGTCCAAGAGGGGAGAAGAGCCTGGGAAAAAGAAGCCCTATAGACCCTTCGGATCCCTCCACTTTATACACAATATAATGTATATGGGCTGGAGTACCTTGTTGGTCAGTCTGGGGTCACCTGCCCTGTCCACTCCTCCCTGCAGGTGCAGCCTTTCAGTTTCCTGCACCCCCCAATGTGATACACAAGATCCCGCAGTGGCCTTGGTCTGCATATCAATCCTTGGTAGGAACTCTAAACATGGGGTGTTATCACTGCCAGCAGCAGACACTGTCTGTGAAAACAGGCTGCTAACTTCAGAAAGTAGTAGTTCAGAAGTACTGAACTGAAAAGTAAAATCACTGAACAGAATTCGTTCTGTTTTCACACAAACCAGGACAAATAGGGTTTTTCCTTATGGTCCTGGACAACATGTTCCTCAAGAGTGTTCTTTAATAACTTAGCTATTTCTCCTTTTCTTCCATTTTGTTTCTGTTCATGACATTTTCTGACTGCTGACCACGTTAGTCTTCACTAATGCCTGAGGGATTTTACTTGTCTGCTCCTTTGTTCAGTATATAGCACTGTATGTAATAGGACAGTCTCTGTTCTTCTGTTGGATAATTAGTATTCCAACACAGTCTTTTATGTGACTGGTGATTTCAAGTCAGAACATTTGTTGGCATGATATTAGTTTTCAATTCATTGACACTAATACACAGAACATTTTGTGAGCAAAGCCAGTAGTTTGACTCTGCTTTTCCTGTACTGACAGATCACCTGGTAGATTAAACGTGTTAGATTCCAGTTTCTTCAGTAAAGCTCAAGCAAAACAAATAATTCAATTCCCATATAAATGCTGGGCCCCTTCCATATTTTATCCATGCTGGGCAGATGTAACTTTATAAATATAGCTCAGGGGGCATGTTTGGTTTGGGAAGGGAAAAAAAGTAAACCAAATTAACTCCTTTTTGAACATCTCATTTGGGAGATCACAATGGTTACTTATTTTCACATTTAAAATAAAATTCCCCAGCACTAGCACATCCAAGCTTTCATGCCATAATATTTGTTGCCATACATGCTGACTGCCATTCCTCACCTGCTGGAATAAAATCCTGCATGGCCAAATATACAAGGGTGTTCTTGCTCACTCCCTGATTGCTTGAGCTGCTGACTTGCAGATCCCTTCATTTTAAGAAACTGGATTTAGTGTTGATACTTTACCCATACCTTACTTCTGCTTACCGTTCCTGTTCATCTTTCCCATCCCACAATGATGCAATTGTGCAGTAAGTACTGATAATAGTCTACAATATTGAAGGGGGGGGGGGGGAAATGTTTATCTGTTTATCTGCCTTTATGAAATAAAGACTGTGGAGTCTGTCTGTAGGGAGGTGGCTTTGGAATGCAAAATTTGGATTCCAAAATTTTCTAGGCATATTCTGGGTGCAAAAGATCTGGGTGAAGAATAGGAAAAGCCCAGTGAATCTTCCCTCAAGAAAAGAGAATTAGGCTTTAAAAAAGCAAGAACTGTTTATCCTTATGAACTGCTAATCAACTTTGAGCCCATATATTCTATCTGCTACCCGTTAGCAGCAGCCAATGTCCATGTTGGAGAAAGCCCTTGTTGGAAGGTGGGACACCTGTATTTTGAAAGTACTTATAGCAATCTACAGTGGTGCTGGGTATTTTTTGTGGTTTACTTCTGTTTCATTTTGCACAAGGTGTGGTGACAGGTAAGCCAAATACAGGTTTCTCTCAGCATGTCCTCTCTTTCTGTAAGGAAAATAAGAATGCTCAGAACTAGAGGGATGGAATATTTGCTGTTTGGAAGTCTTAGACCAAAGACTAATCCTCATGTACATATTAGACTGCTCAGATGCATTTGTGTTCTTTATGTGTTTTGTGCATCTGTATTTCCTTGTGTGGAGAGTCACTGGCAGAGATGTACAAACTAAAAGGAAGGTGCAGTAGCTAGTTTGAACTGCTCAATCATGTTCTCCTACTGGCACTTTTTGCAAAGTCTCAGTGACTTCAGTAGGACTCCTTGTGAAAACAAACAGCTTTTTAATGCAACAATGAATACTTGTATTTTCAGTATTACTTTCAACTCTAGTCTCTCATTCATAGAATGAGAGAACAAAAACTAGGAAACAAAATCTAATTAATCTAAGCATATTGAATGCTTGTTGAAGTTCACCTGTCCTAGAATGTCCATTTATCATGATTATGACTGAACAACCAAATTAAGAAAGGTGCTACTTCTTCATTTGATGCAATATCATGATTTATTACCCTGGTTTTTAGTAATGGTTAAATCTAATGGACATTTCTGCATGACAAATCATTCATCTTCAGAGTAAAATTAGACATGTTATTCTTTCATGTAAAACATTTCACAGCAATTCATTGAATATAGAAATCTTGTATAATTAAATAATTTGCAGAGCCCTGGCTGCATCTATAAATTGAAATAATACATAAGGAATAGTGTTTTAACATCATATATCATCATGTTTGTAAAATTATGTAAATATTTTTATTTGACCTAATCTGTTTGCAGACTGAATTTTCCTTCATGCTTATAAATTCCATGTCACAGATCTGAAAAAAAATCATGATTAATAATCATATTCTTCTTCCATTCATTGCTGTACATACATATAGGAGTAGCATAAATGTTAAGAAAGTGAGCTTACACCACAGGGAGAAAAGTAAGGACATGTAACTACACTGGTGGATTACATGGTCCTTATACATATATTCCATCTTTAATTAGCAGGCTCTGTATTTAGTAATAATACATTCCACCTGAAAAAAGTCCTAGAGTGAGTTTTGGTCTTATCTCAAGTTGGTATACACATTTTGTAATCTGGAGTGCAGTGGATTGAATATTTGTAAGTCATGCACTCTGACATCTATAATTTTTTTTTTTATTATTGTGGGTTTGTTGTTGTTGTTTTATTTTAAGAAAATATATATTAGTATTACTTCTAGTCATTTGCTTCTAGGCAGCTCTTTACAGAGACTTTCTGAGTAATCTTGCAGTACAGTCAGGTGCCAGACTGGGGTCTGGATGCTACCTCTTTAACATAACAACAGAAGCTCTCTGGATTTCATAAAGGAGAATCTGTCTTTGAATGCTCTGGCTCTAATAGCCAAAAGGTGATGTAAATTCTTCCATAGATTTCTGTGGAAGTGTGGCTGCTTTGTTATTCTAACATTTTTGTAGTAGGAGATGTTATCTACTTCTAGGCTCTTTTAGTCATCAGAAAAACTTCAGGCAGAGGGTGTTCCAATTAAACCATTTGCTGTGAAGTGAGCTCATTAATCCTTTGGCTGTGGGATTAGGCATTTATGTTAGAACTGGTGTTCTAACCTCCTGCTTCAAATGTTCACGGTCTGGCCTTGTGCAGGAAATTATTTAATGTTAGTAGTATCAGTGTACAATTATGTAATAGTAGTATCAGCAGGCCAGCCCTGGGACTTGTTTTATTAAGTGCAGTGTTACAGAAGTGTTCCTACAATGAGATATAGGACAAAGAAGACCAATCCACTGAGAAGCTGGTCTGGCATCTAGAGTCTCTTTTCATTGTCTTGGACAGTAAAGAGTATAGGAATTGGAGCAAGCTCTGAATGAGTTAAGAGATAGTGATTTGGCCCTGATCTGTCTAGTTATGCTGTCGAGAGACGTGTCCTGCCAAAAGTAACGCTGCATAAGTGGTACGAGAGTTGGACCAAGTGAAAGGGGCTTAATTAAAGGGGCCTTCTAAGTCAGCTGTTCTGCCACCTCAGACTACTCCCTGTTGAATTGTCTTCCTTTCCAGCACAGGCCATCATTGACTGATATCCCTTGATTAACAATCTGATCTGGTCAGAGAATGGGTCTTTCTACTGTGATCAGCAATAGACTGGTGTTCAAATGCATGTGCGAAAGGAAAGGGTCTGTGCTGCATTCCCATGGTACAGGGATCTTGGTTCCATGTCTGAAGCAGTAGCTGTGAAATGATGCAGCATACTAAGTTCTTTAGTTTCAGTATTTTTTAATGTTCAGCATTCAGTATTATTTCAGTGTAAGTATTCAGTGAATTGATAAAATTATTTTGTTCAGACCTGTTGGTCCCAGACCAAGCGCTTAGAACTTGAATTTTTTGTTCTTTGAAGCTATTGGATTAATTTGGATAATGCATTTTGGTCTTTGGAGTCAACAGAATGATAATTTTAAATGAAATCTGGGAATCTTATGCCACTATTTAGTTGTTAGTGCTTAGCTGAAAGTCACAATTACTGCAAGGTTCATAATAAAGCTTGATAACAAAACAGCAGCTCAAGTCAGAGTCTAGAGAGATGAAAAGTAGGTGAAATAATTAGATGTCTGAGAGTTAGTTTGGCAAAAACATCTCAGGATAAACTACTGAAAACAATCCTTTACGTTCAAGGAAAGGTAAAATGCTAGCTACTACCTAATAGTTGTTACAGAATCCCTTCCAGTTTGGACATAATCCTTTTTACCTTTTGCCAGTTAAACAGTTGCATCTGTTAGAGAGGGATCTCTTCCTGGTGACACACTGCCTTTAGGGCCAGTCTCAGTTTGAATTCCTCATAGCATTTGTAAAACAAATGGTTTTGAACAGAATTATTTCTTAACAAAGTTTGTTTATTTTTGTTGTTGTTGTTTTTGTGGGTTTTTTGTTGTTGTTTTGGTGTGGTTTTTTTGGTGTGTGGTTGTTTTTGGTTTTGTTTTGTTGTCTTTTTCTTTCTTATCCAGAATGTAATCTAGTGTTTCATCTTAATTAAACTAAGTGTTGTTTCACTTCTCTGGAAGTAAAAATGTCTTTGTTGGACCGGGTGTTGCCATCTGTATTAGCCTACTTAAAAAGTCTGTGCTGTAGCAGGAAAAAAACTTCTCTGTTCCCTCACCCTTGGTATGATATTGTGCATGTTGCAGCATGAACTGTTTCCTCCTCTGAACCTTCATATTATATACCACAAAACATACTGATACAGAGACAGAATACCCACCCTTCACCAGCTGCTGTAGAGCAGATGCTGATTCCTCTAAGTTCATTGCTTTAAGAATGGTTAAAGATACCCCAGGATGAGTTAAGTATATGTATACCCTTCATCGCCTTAGGCTGAAATTTTCTGCTGTGGTCTTACTCTGCAGTGCAGGGCAGAGGAATTGAAAACAGCCAGTGCTTTTGGAAGCTGTTTTGTGCCTTCCACAGAACCAGGCAAAACTCCCTGTTTGATACTTTCCAAGCTTTTCAGGAAGGTAGAATCATAGAGAGATCAAAAGATCATCAAAAGTTTACGTGGAAAAGTTAATGAGTAGTTGTAGGGGGTTTGCTGCAGTCAGTAGATTAATATTTAGTTGCATGAAGTACAGGAAGATATTGGGTCCCAACTTTGCAGGTAGTGCAGTGCAAAAATTCTGTGTGACTGGTATTGCTATTGTCAGAGTTTTTCAGTACCTCTGGATAGTGTGGTCTAAATTTCTAGTAGTATTGCCTACCACTGATAGCAAGATTACTGTGTTCTAGGATGAGCTATTGTATTTTAAAGTAATTTTAAAAGAAAGAGCCTTCCAGGTTTAAAAAAAAAAAAAAAAGTTTCCTAGTTCTTAATGTTTATTCTCTCATTGAACAATACTCAATAAATACTTTGTTGCCCTCAGCAGTGATTTTTACCTGTGACATCTTACTGAATGTACAGGCAAGATGTAGAAGGCACAGTATTAATACAGGAAAGAATCTATACCTTGGCACAGATCACTGAGCACACATGGTGCTAGAAGATATTTGAAAGCCTCTATGCAATCCCTATGGCAACAATCAAGTGTATGTACATAGGTGTTTTGTTGTTTGGTTGGTTTTGGTTTTTTGGGGTTTTTTTGTGCCTTGGGTGAGTGGATGCTTCTGTTATCACACATACATAGGAGTTTTCTGTAGTGGTTCTTCATCAGGAATGTACACGCAGGTCTGTATTTATAGTAGTGAAATTTTTTGTGTATGTCCACAACATTTACACAGCTGTATACAATTGCATTTGGGGCACTGTTTCAGTCCCTTCTGTGTTTCCAGCCTTGAGTCAGTTCTAGCTTTTTTTCAGCATAAATTGTAAGTAGTAAATGATGTTAAACTGTGTAAAACTAGGGAAGTT
The DNA here is from genome assembly GCA_024611175.1 of Megaceryle torquata. Lineage (NCBI taxonomy): Eukaryota > Metazoa > Chordata > Aves > Coraciiformes > Cerylidae > Megaceryle > Megaceryle torquata. The sequence goes on along the minus strand of JANIJG010017910.1, from coordinate 25,911 downwards.
TGGAACTCATAGTGTTCTGATATGTAACTAAGTATACAGAGCAGGACTGGACCATTTTTCTGACTGTTTACATCTGCCTGCCCTTCTAAAAAACTGATTTTGCTTTGTGTCAGTATGTGTTCTCTGAACAAAAATGGGAGAATGCTACAAAATACTTTTTACAGGTACTCAGTGTGCGAGATCATGCTCATAAATGTTGATATTCTCTTTCCAAAATGTGGAGATGAATGCCCCTTGGATTTGCCTGTTGGAGGAGAATTTTGTAGTTTATAATAAAGTTGTATAGACACCAGGTTCAATTATGAGCTCTGAAGAAGGAAACAGTATGTTTATTACAGAAATGGGAAGAGACCCGGTAAAGCACAAGGTTTGGAGGTTGAGTGTTTCATTATCAGGAATAAAATTAAATATTTATTTCAGAGGGTTTAGCTGACGAATTATCATCTCTTAACCACTTCCTTGTTTTTAACTGGACTGTTTGTCAAGTGTTGGTAAAAGTTTTCAGGACAAGAGAAGGTCTCTTCTGTGTCTGTAAAATGCAGTGTTGGGAAAATAGTACTGTGAAGTGGTAGCCTGCCTGTCTCTCTTCTGCCTGCTTTTGCTGGAGTAACAAAGGATGTGGAGTTCCCAATGGATTCCAGAGTACCCCATGCCACTGCTCTAAGAGATCCTTTGTCTTAATGTTCTTTCCCTTTGAAGGGAAATGGTTTGTGTTTGCCATGCTTATATGGACTTTCTAATTTGAACATTTTGTCACACTTTTATTTGAAATAGAAAGAAAAGTATCACTGCTAGTAGATAAGGTGACATTTCAAGCAAAAACAGTCCCTCAAGCATACAACAAGCAATAGAATATTTGGTCAGAAATTTCTCAGAAAAGAAAACTCATTCCCAAGAATCCTCATTGTTCTTTAAGAGCCCACCATACTAACTTGACAAAATGCTTCCTCCCTTAAGCAAGGTCTCATTTATCTATTTTCAGGAATCTAGATCCTCTTTCCCTCTCCTTTAGTGCCTCTTTGACACTGAATAATGTTTTCAAAGTTTTAAGGGGACTAACAGTCCCCTTTTGAAATTTTGACAGTATGCCTTGCAGGTCAGTCAGTAGAGTGGTGCCCTAAAGGCATGGCTCAAAATCTCAGATTCTGACATGAATTCCCAGGGAACATATTGAATAAAATACACTAAAACTGTGCTGTGTATGTGCTCATGTTAACGAAGGAACTTTTGTGAAGCCAGCGGTTTATCACCAGGGCAAAAAGACAATGGGAGAAAAATTAGGATAAGCTGTGTTTTAAAGCTGACATACAGATCTTGATACATGTCAGAAACTAGTCTTAACTTATATGTGTTTTTTTATCAGAATTCTGGATTTGGTGCTCCCTAGCTTGTAGAGGAATTTAAGAGGATTTGTGAGTTACTATTTATTCATGGCTAAAGCTATGCTTGTCTGACTATGGGTAGTTCTCTACTTATAGTTCTGGAGTTAATTAGCAGGGGTTTTTATAGGTTCAGAAATTCTTGTGCTATTTTCATTGTTTTCACTGCTTAAAAATAATAATATGTTGTAACAAAACTTTAGAACTAGTAAGTTTTTGATAGATGGATGACATTATTATTTGAAACAGCAATACCAATTTGGGTACTTCCTGCTTGCTGAACATTCATATTAAATCTTAGTCTTGTAGTTGTTTAATATGCTGAATTTTAGACACAGCTGGATTCTCTCCTCCCTTTGAGGCTGCCAACATTATGTTTTTCCAAATGGAGGTTTGTATGTTTCTAGTGTAATAACATTTTTTCTTTATCTCTGATCTGATGCAGTTTTATGGATTTCATCCACTGATACTCTGTAAAATATTACTTATGGACTTATGTTGATGCTGCATACTTCACTTCCATAGATTTTTTTTAAACATTTTTTCACTTATTTATTTATTTTGAAAGATTTCTATATGGACCTATTTTAATTCAAGCTGCCAAAAAGGAAGTAAAAGAAAAGATTACTGAAAGGAGCTGAGAGGAAGTATGGCAAAAAGACAGGTGTCCTCCTTTCCTCTTGTATAAGTCTCTTCTCACAAGTACTGCATCCAAATTGGTGATGCAGGTTACAAACACACTTCTTTAGATCTGATCTTTCTCCTGAAGTAATGTAATGTAAACAAGTATGGCTTAGAAAAAATGCCCAAACCACTCCACTGTGGTACATATACCATCTCCTGGGTATTCTTGTTCCTTCCTTCCGCCAGGCAGTGAGACAGAATTGGAAATCAATACTTGCACTTATTTTAGCTAGACAACTCATTGGTCTTAAGATGCTGATTAATCGTTCTTTCAGAATTTGACAGCTGAGATTTTTCGGAACACCCAATCTGACTCTGGTCGGGAGCCTTTGCAGTGTTTAAACTTTGGGTCTAAACAGTATAGATGGCTTATTGAAGCAGTATCGATAATACACTGCTTTTGGGAAGAATAACTCAGTTCTCATTTCTCCCTATGCTAGTTTTTCATATTTCATCTGGAAAATATAATGAAAGGAATGCTTCAAATTTAGAAGCATAGAATCGTTTTGGTTGTAAGAGACCTTTTTAAATAATCAAGTCCAACTGTTAACCCAGCACTGCCAGGTCGCCACTAAACCTTGTCCCTAAGCACCACATCTACATGTCTTTTATGTACCTCCAGGGTATTTGACTACTGCTCTGTTTGACTGCTCATCTAACTCATGCATGTGACATGCCTGGAAAAATTATAGACAGTGGTTTAGAAGCTTTATGTCACTGTTTAAAATTACTATGTAGTGAAGAGTATAATTATTAAAATATAAGGCTAAAAGCATTTAAGGATAACTACGCTATGGTTCCTGATTAATTACAGGATGCTGTTGCATTTTTTCTTTTTTTTTTTTCTTCCCAATTCCAGCTATTATTTTATTTTTCTTATTTTTAATCAATGGAGAATTAAACAAAGCAGAAAAAATAGTGCAACGGGTCATCAAGAGTTTTCACACAACTCAGGGGTCTATGTGTTGCAAAAAAAAGTTCTATATTGGAAGAGATGATTATGCAAAATTTTAGAATTGAAAAATATAATGTAACACCTCTAAATTATTACCCAGACATAGATTGAATGTATGAGAAGAGTGACTTAGAAGGGTTTGGGCAATTGAAGTGCACAACTGAGTACTTCTCAGTGTGATGCAGAGATTTAATGTATGTTGGTGGAGCTGTGCTTTGTCAAAGTCCACTTCAAAAGTACTTCAAGTGAACAGCCTTTGCTTCAGCAACGAGTTTAGGACAAATAGTCAGCTGTCCAGGTTGAATTACAATATTTTCAGCCCTTCAAGTTATAAGAGACCCTGCTGGGCAGATTGTCCCAAGCATTCTCAGCATGTTGGTAATTCTGGTGTTTGCTTTAGGCTTGTGTTTTTCATGCCTAACTGCTTTTCGAAGAGAGACAGAATATAGAGTATGGCTTATAGAGACAGACTTCCTCTCCTTTTCCTTCTCATTATCAATACTTCCCCAAAAATGATTCATGCATAAAAACACATTAATCCAAACCTGATACATAGTCATCAAAAAATGAGACAGCAACAAAATTTATCAAAGCTGTATGTAGTAAAAGCAAGCAAAATGTCTGGTTAAAAATGGGTATATTAATTTAACAGCCTTAAACACAGTGATGTGGAATAGCTTCCATTTACTCAGCTTAGTTGTTTGGTCACTGATGCTTCATTTAGCTGAATTCTTCCTGGTAGAAAAAGACGATAATGAAAATTACACTTTAGTCTGATTATTTAGGCTTATTTGTATATGAAAAGGGGAGGGGAGCAAGTCCGAAATGCAAATAGCCACAGACCTTGCCTTGAAGAAGACTCGTATTAAGTGCAGAAGATTCAAAGCAATAAATCAAGCTTGCTGCAATTCTAAGCATTGTTTCCATTCTCATATTATATCAATATGCAAAATGGTCACTTTCTTAATATAAGTCCAAGAAATTGGTGGTGATGTACTCTTTGCCTGGATAAACTGTTGCCATTGCAAGTAGTTTGGTTGTTTATTTTCTTTTACCTCTCTGATTAGATGAGTAGCATTGCTGAGCATGCTATTTTGTGGGGTTTTTTTATCCTCTCTCCCTCCTCCCTCTCTACTAGTACTTTGAACTGGATCAATGAATGGAAACTTTTAAAATGGGATCTCATTTTAAGACTCATGATAGGGGGAAGCTGTATTTGTGCTGCCTTCTGTGTTCTTTCCCCAGGCTGTTGGAGGTCAGAACAGTCAGACTCGTAGGTTAAGGCTGAGTATTATGCAGTTGAGCTGTAGATAGAGGTGTACAGAGGAACTGGAAACATGCTGCAAAAGAAACAAATGTATTTGAGAAAACAGGATTTGTGAGACTAGGAATGCAATGGGGAACCATAGGCAGGTGAAATTCCTGCAGTTATCTTGCAATTCATAGAATCTGAACTATTGCTGAAGAAATAAAATTTTTTTTTTCCACTGTTATGTAACTATATATGGCTGACCATGGCATAATCCATTGTCTGACTTAGTGCAGAGGCCTAATGAAACACTCTTCGCAAATTAGCCCAGTGGCTGTTTTGTAAGAAGTCAATATTAACTTTCATTCAACCCGTGCTGTAACAGACTGTGACACTGCTGCAGATTTGGCAGAACTAAGGAGTTTGCAGGTATTTCCTCTTTCATTACACCAAGAATTAAATTCCATCTCTAAACCTGATATTCTTGCAAAACAGATAACTCAGCAGTATTATGAAAACTTCAGATCCAGAGTACATTGAATTTCTGATGTAAATGTCTGGAGGCTGCTCTTTGAAAGAGTTTTGATTTCCATCTTTCTTCTAAGTTACTGAGTTCTACTCAATGTTGCTATTTTCATAACTCATAAATGTGAGTAGCAGCTGCTGCCTTTAGCAGCATATTAGTAGTTCATTCTGTGGTACTCTGTTCAATAATGGCTCTGCCTAGTGCAGTGATGAAAAGAAAATATTGGAAGAACTGTCATTACTAGCTGGAGATCCCCCTCTTAACCATTCTTCATATGAGAGCTGGTGAGTTGCAAACTTTCACTGTCTTCTGTTTTCATAAAAGCAAGATTGGTAGTCAGAATGGCTCAGACTTTGGAGCTTCTTCTCTAAAGCAGGTGACCCCAAAAGTCTAAATGAACTCTGACAGACTCACTTTGAAACTGGAGTTTTCCTTTTGTCAGGTAAAATTGAGTTAGCAGTCCTTCTTTGGTCAAGTGCAGCAGTTGAATGAAATGGGGCATCTCCCTGCTGTCTCTGCACAAGGCTTGCTCTTCTGCTCAGTGCTACAAATGCAGATACACAGTGGATCTCAGCCAGTTCTCTGGCTTTGGATCAAAACTTGCAAGTGTTATGATGTAAACATCTAGTTGCCTTGTGTTTGAGCTACAACATCTTTTACATTGATCATCTGAGAAGATAAATTTCTTTCTTTTGGAACTGACATTCCTAAATTAATGAAATTCCCAAATGGTTGGGAACCATTAGTTAAAACAGTTAACCATTAGTTTTAACAGATAGTTAAAAGCTATTGCTGAAATCTCACACAGCAGCTAGAAACAAGTTTATAGTTTCTGTGGAAGACTGGTAGACAAAACCTGCCAAACACACTAACAAGCATTCAGTATATGACAGTTGTCTAAAAACAAGACTTGGGCACATGAGGTTTTTGGTGCTTTTTTTTTTTTTCTTTTTTCTTTGAAATATAGCTTATTTGCAAAGGAAAACAAATGGTGAGATACAGCGAGGAAAAAAAGCTGGCACTTAGCACCCTTTCTCCATTTGTGTGATAGCCTGAACATGGAAAATCTTTGTCACAACATCTAAACCCTTGTGTAATATTGTCCTTTGGACAAGAAATCCTCAAGCACAGTCTTACACCTCTGCTGTAGGGCTCTCCTGATGGCAATATTCTGTTCTAAAGGGATTAACAGAAAGGATGTCTGGCATCTCTGCTGAGTCTACTAAATGGCAGAGAAGGGGATCTGATGCGAAATATCTTTATTCACACTATCTTATGCATAACACTTTGGAATAAAAAAAAATGTTTTAACATACTGAGTAGCTGCCACTGTTGATAAATTGTGTTTACAAGCTACCATTCAACGTTATGTGTATAAGTACCTTCCTTGGCTGGCAGTAATCGTATTCCTCAGTGGGACTAATCCAGTGCTGAAGTTTCTTGCAGAATTGAGGCTGCAGCTGTTTGGCCATTTCACCTGGGAAACTTAGATAAAATAGGAACTTTCTTCCCTAGTGGCATTTTCTGGAAAAAACATGGAGTTGCAGTATATGTATCGTCCTTCAACTATCTGGCTTAGTAAATATCAACGGTAAGTTCATATCCTCAACTAGAACAAATAAATCAATTTATAGCCAAAAAAGGGCAAAGTCAATACAAAGCATAAAACTGTGTTGGTCTAATTGAAAGGTCCTATGCACCTCAAAATTACTTTTTGTCTGAAAATAGTGAATAGCAGTTCCCAGTCTGTTGTAGGAAATAAGAGACCAAAAAAAAAGCAGACTCCTGTCACCTGAAATATCAAGCTTAAAATTAGTATCCTTTTTGATTAGGAAACCCGAGAAGATGTACCTACAGCAAGCTTCAGAGGTTACCTTTCCTTAACTGTTCAACCTAAATTTTGCTGACATTGGAGGAGCTTCGAGGTTGTGTTTCCACGTGCCTGAAATGTTCTTGAATAATTTTCCTGGTATGTCAAGCCTGCACAAGTTTTCTATTAATTTCAGGCACTCTTCATTCCCAGCCTGTGGTTTCTTTTCCTTTCACAGCACACCTATTTAAAAGTAACTTCTGCAACAAAAACTTGTTGTTTATATCTTGGCTTCCCTATATACATTTTACAATTAGTCTAAACAATAATACAGTATGTGGAGCTGACACTTCCTCACAACTCTTTGTATTAATTGCAAGTAAGATACCTTGAATTTCTGTTTCTTCTAACCCTTTAATATGATTTACCTTGTCTATACTAATCTCTTCAGATATTTTGGCATGGAAGAAGAATAGGGCGGGAAATATGAAGGAAGCAAGCAAGCAAATAGTCATGCAACAATTATCATTAGTATCCACAGTATTGTTACAATGGTAACAAATGAAAACATTGCATAAACATAGCCATAGCTATAGAACACTGTTTGTTCTTGCTGCGTTCATTGTTTGATGTGAGTCTTAATTTTTATCTTTGCACCTCATGTGTGCCAAGGCAAACAGCAACACTAACAATGTGGTGCATAAACTCAGCTGGTTTACCTGGGTTTATTTTGATGTATTTTTCCTGAAATATGTAGTTATAGCTTTAAGAAAATACTCTTAATGACCTCAGTGTATAAATTACTTTCATCGGCATGTTTATTCTTGCATTGATACAGTACCTTTTAAAACCTTTTTGTTTGCAGGAAGATAAACAATTTGTTACCATTTTCTAGCACACACAAGAGCTCCATTTGGCAAGTTCTAATGTGTGTGAGCTTTCCTAAAATGTAATTATTGGAGAGCACTGTTATCAAACTGAAATTTGCTAAGCCTCAAAAAAGGAACTGAAAGCAAGTCAGATATCAGGACATAAAGCTGCCATATTTTAAAAACTGGTGGATTTTAAGTTCCTTGTAGCTTTTGTGGTAAGACTCACTAAGAGAGAAAATAAGTGGATGCTACTTAATTGAAATGTCCGCTTGGACAGAGTTCCACATCCTGTGGTAACACAAGATTTGGAAATCTGATCTAAATAGCACTAATGCTGGTTCTTTAAAGGTTTCATTATGACAAGAGATTTTGTGGAAAAGTTGTCCAGACAAACCAAGTGTAGACTGATGGATGAAGGAAGTGAAAAATACAGTTTTAAATCCCTGCACTGTATCGGGGATCTCTGATAACCAGAGACTACACAGTTGACTGTCCTGGAAAGACACTGCCTCATTCCTTCCTATTATTTGATCCACCTTATAGCAGTTATTTTAAAAAAAGCAAAGGGTCATACAGATGTTGAATGTGTATTACTTTTGGTTTTTATGTTGGTCATCAATGCTCCAGCCCCCATCTATGGTAAGGGTTGTTTTCTCTAGTACAGTCCAAAAGTTATACCATATGACTTTTTTCTTTTTTTTTTTTGGATGTGAAATTGTTGAATGTATGTGTAAGAGAGATGGACAAACACCCACTTTCCATGGATCACAAAATTAATTTCCAATGCAAATATATTTCATAGGAAAACTATCAGAGAACTTCATTAAGGATAGCAAGTAACCCCCCAAAAAACATCTCTGGCCTTTCAATTGGAACATTTTCATCTTTGGTAGCTCCTTTTACACCAAATATTGACTTCAGATTGATAGCTCCATAATTTATAATAAAATATGTGATACCAGAATATTTGTGTTATATCATCCTAGTCCATCTTTCTGTACTGAATTGACTGTTTCTCTGATTAAGCAGAAAATGGAATTTGATTTTCAGTTGAGACCCACTGAATTTGCATATGATTCTAAGTCAGTTAAGTTGATCTGAATTTATTTTTTTGACAGTGCTCAAGTATGAAGCTGTGGATTCTTATTTATTTATTTATTTTTATTACTTTTTAATGTTGCAAACCGTATAACCACATCTAGCCACTGGAACTGCTTGGATTGAATCGGAATTGACTATTACTCTTCTCGTCTTCAAATATATTTTGATAAATGATCTATGCCACCAACGGAGACTCTTGGAGGCACTGTGGAAAACAAAAAGCAAATAAACAAAGTAGGAAGTATACAAGTAAAAATAAATATTTTGCCTCTTGTATTGCAGGCTAGAAGTCCACCTGGTCTGTATCTGGTAATATTCTAGACTATCTAGTTCAGTTGGTAGACTTGGGAGGGGTTTGGGGTTGTGTTTTGGCATTTTTCAGAATGTATAAGCACTTCCACAAAACTGGGCAAATGCATTCTCCATATTTGCTTACTGGGAACTGTAGCACAAGGCTTGTGTCTAAATGATCCAAGAAGAGCAGAGCATGTAGCAGAATATTGGTCCTTTAGCTGCCAGCCATTTGATCCCTATATAACACAGGGAGAAATGTGAAGGCTCCCTTTTATTTTTTTTTCTTTCTTTTTTTTTTTTTTAACAAGTCCTTTCTTATTATTTTGGATATGCAAATGGTGAACAGGCCTTGTCTAGAAGATACAGCTGATACTGTTTCATTCTATTCTTATTAATGCTTGACTAGCTCCTAAAAGCTATTCTTTCCCATATATTAAACATGAATATTTATTTTATGAGAAATCTTTTTCTACCTGATAATGTGTGTTGCCATGTAGGACCCTCTGCTCTCACAGCTGTGCTGTGTCACCTTGGTCCAGCTTCCGGCTCCACAAACTGCATCCATCTGGGGAATGGGTAAATGCATTAATTCAGAAAATGGCAACCCTGATCTCTGCAAAATGATGTAAGGTCCTTGAATGCAAAGCTGTAGCATGTGTATTTCTCATTTTATCCTTTAAATAGATAGTTGAGTCTGTTTAAAAAGTCACCGAGTTATGCTCTCTTTTTGGTATTTGTCAAAATGTATTCAAAATCACTGTTTTGGGGGGAACCTTATTATCCTGGTTAGTGTGTTTACATATGTTTCTCATTCACTTCCTTCAGAGGTCACAATTATATCAATGTAATTATGTACTTGCTGAATGGCACAGGAAGTTTCACTGGGGCAAGACTTGCCTAGCAAGAGCAAGGCTATGTTGTTTACTTAGAGAAATGAGACTATTGTCACTGTTAATAGTGTTTAACATATATAGAGATGCCACTCTTCATGCCTAAATATTTTATAATTAATTGGAAGTACTCTTGAGGAAAGCAAAGCTGTTAGGATCATAACCATAAGGCTGGTTTGTTGTACTGATTGGCACATTGTGTGTCTAATTGGTTGTTGATCTGGCATGGCTCACAGATGCATTTAATGATTCCCACTTGGGTTGCCTTGGTTTGCATTGATCTTCCCAGACACATGGGAGGATGAGATGTGAAGGATGTAGTTTAATTAGGCTACAGCTTTATTAATCTAGCTCATCTGGGAGCTCTTCAGCAATAACTTATAAAGTACAGGTCATGATGTCTTGAGTTACTGCCAGCTGGTAGAAGTTAGCAATTGTCTCCCTGTGCTTTTGCTGGGCATGGGCTACATCCCCATCATGTGAGGATTAAAGTATTTGGCATTTCTTAGTTTGATAGTAAGTGTTAGACTATAACCTTATTCCCCAATTTCTACCTCTTTCTCAATGTGGAACCAGGTCTGTCCTGATAAGTGTTCTGCCTTGTGTAACTGTTAGAGGGGCACCCATTATTGATCAGCTTATTTATCCTTCCCACTGTTTCTAGATTGCTAATAGTTTGAGGTTATTTTACAAATTATGTTCCTTGAGTGGAGGGAATAACCCCCCTGCTCCAAAATGCCTGAAATCAGCTATAATTATGGTAAGTAATCAGTAGTCACTGACTGCTACTTTTCCCTGTCCATAAATTCACACATCTTCTAATTTTGTAAACCTGTAAAGGGCTGATATAATTTTTCCACTGCACTATCTCAGAGCAGTTTGTGGTTAGTGTTAGAGAAAGGAACTATGTCACAACTATCTGTGACATCTGTACAATATCTCATACAGTATTTTCACCCAGCTGTCTGGCTACTTCTCACTACTGGCAATTTTAGAAAGGGTAGAACTGGCTGCAGTGCAAACCTGTGTCATTCTTCTGCTTTGAACTGCAGTGAAATGGAATTAGATCTGTGGGCCTTCTGTACCCAGCCATAGCTGCTTGGTGCTGATGCCACCTTCTAAAAAGTCCCTGCAGTCCAGAAGAAAAAGATAAGCAGAAGGAGGCAAGTGCAGGCAGTGAACACTTAGTTTCTCTGATGGCCTAGAGGAAGCACTCCTTCCAGCCAGGAGAGAGCACCAGACTTAAGGGTTTAGATAGAAGTTTAGGCTGATAAATGAGACTCCAAATGCTTACTGATTTATATTACTGATTTGTGTCCCCACTAGACTTCTGTCTTGGGTTGTATTTAGGTTCCATTGGTAATGAGTGTAAATTTTGGGTTTCCTTGGAATAATTGTGTTGTGCTCTTAACCATGCTATCTAGATTTCTTTGTTTTGCCAGCAGAATGTTTAATGTTGCAGCATAGTTGCATGTCCTTTTTTGTTATTTTTTTTCCCTTTGAAGAAAGAATAACCCAAACAGTTAAGTAGGATTCCTGATTGCCTTCTATTTCTGTAGGACTGTTGTTGCTCAGTACTGACATACAGGGCATCAGATCTTTGCTCACAACCCTCCCTGTTGTGAGCAGTTGTATTGTGAAACCTTATATAATTTTTCCATGCAGATTTTTTCAGCCTGAAGGATATGACACCTCCTGTAGCATCACCACTTCCCAGTGTTGATTTAGCTTGTGTTGTTGATCTGGGCATGAGGGAATAGTTGAGGCTGAAGTTTATAAGGTCTACATACCACTACCAGATGCAGAAGAGCCAGGGATTGCTGCGTACTGCTGCCTGCTTACCTGCCCTCATCCTCTGCAACCACTCTTGTCATCCCAGCAAAGGGAATAATTAAATCCTTCTTAGTTTTTCGTGTTAATCCAGATATGGCCTGCAGCACTGCCTTTGAGGTAGGAGGAGTGTGTTTTATGATCAATTTTCAATATATGCCATGGTATTCTGTCTTTCTGGATGCAGAGCTGTATATACAGATTTGATTTCAGGAAGACAATGCTTTTCATATGCTATTCTAGATTATTACATACTTCCACTAAGTGTAGCAATTCCTATGGTTTTTTTGTTTCTTTTAGAAGGACTGCTGTTGGTGACTTTTAAGATAATCTGTATTGAACTGTAGAACATAAACTTGCATGGCTGGAAAAAAAATATTTTTTTTAAATATTTTTCATGTCCAGATCAGAGGCAGGTCTTGGATGGAGCATGGGAAGGAATTTGTATGAAAAGTGCACTTCATCTCTGAATATGTCTATAAAGCATATGAAATATTGTGGGAATAGAGGCTTATTTTTTCATAAGCAGAAAACCTTTGCCATTCATTCTTCTATTTGTACAATGCCAAAAGCAAGAGAGTAGACTGGTTCTAGCATTTATCTGCAGTTACTATACAAATGTTTTAAGAAAACAAATTGGATTACCTAATTATGAAGTGAGTTTAAAAACAGCCTTGGTTCTTCTGCTATGTTTCCAAATCCAGTTCTCTGTAGCACTGTCTTGGTAGAAGCATAATTTACATGTTAACTTGTTTAGTGCAGTGATGCTGCTTGTTGTAGTGTGTATCAGGAACTAGGAATCTGCAATTGTATGCAGCTTATGCCTTGTTTGTTCTCAGCTGGCCTGTGCTTGCATAAACTGTTAGAAAATGCTAGATAAGCACAATTCCTTTGGAAATAGGTTACAGTTAAATTGCAAGTAGTTTAGTCTTTTAGCCTCTTGGAGATAAAGATCTTCAGCTGTGAGTTTGGTGGCTGACAAGTCTCACACTGGAAAGAGAGGGGTGAGTTTCTTCCTGTGAGTAATTAAAATTACAGATAAATTAATGCTATGAAAAATAATCATAAGGACATTTTACACTGTTTTTACCTTGTTTTTCTTCTTTGTCTACTTGTATTCTTAAAAGTTTTTACTTTATAATAACTTAAATAGTAGTGAAGCTATGTCTGCTGGTGTATGTGTTTGCACTGTGTCTGAATATTTCTGGAGTGCTAAGAATTTTTTCAGAGAGCACCAATATTATTACTGATTGTAAGGCAACAGTGATAAAGGATGTCTCTCAAAGAATTAACTTTTTTTTTTCTCTATTACCATTTCCCATTTAATGATGTAATAGTTTAGTGGGCAGCTTAGTGCACTAAATAATAGTATATTTTACTTATATTTTACCTCTGTGGTCTTCTTAGGTTTGGTGTTTTTTAGGAACATCTGTTACAAGTATAGACTGAGTCATTGTTGGCTAGAACAGCCATGTCCCTGTGTGTTTGAATCTCTTTTGCCTTGCTTTAGGAATCTCCTTCTTTGTTGCTTTTGGGGGGTGTGTGTGTGTATCATTACCCCAGGTAACTGTTCTCATCTGTCACAGGGGAGTGAGGGGCTAGAGAGAAGGTGGAGCTACTCCTCTCATAGATGTGTAAAAGGGTAAGAGACAGAAGACAGGTTTCAGCAAGGGCAATTTCAATTAGGTAACAGGAAAAAGTTCTTCACACTGAGGATGTTCAAAACCAGGCATGGGGCCCCAGGAGGTGTGCAGCATACCATGGACAACACCCTTGTCTGTTCTGATTTCAAAGCTAGTCCTCCAAGTGGCCCCTAGTCCTCCAAGTGGCCCCTAGATGTCCCTTCCTGATGAAGTTATTTTAAGACTCTCAGTTAAGACAGAAGAGGCAAACTCACCTCTATCATGTTATGAGGCTAAATCACACACAGAGATAACCCACTTGTTAAGTATTAAGCTGGAACCAGCCCCATCCATGCTGTGTTCTCTGCTGCCTTAGTGCTGCTATGCTAGACCTCAGGGGAGAAGGATTTGATGACGACTGGTTTATTTTGAAACATTGATTATGTCTGCTTCCTAGGCAATGTAAGGTCCTTGTAGGGTGTAATTATAATGTCCAAATCCAACCAGTCTCCTCTCATTTTGAACTGATGCCTCAAAACTATTAATAGACTTTGCAACTAATCTTTTATTCAATAAACTAATCTTGAAGACAGTTGTAAGATATAAATAAACCATCTCACAATTACCCTTCATTGGACCACTCTGCAGACGTTTGACTGTAGTAGCTCACTTCAGTTTTTGCAAGGAAAAAATATAAGATTTATTGGATTTTCAACTATAAGCATTGATGTCCTATCTAGACATCTACATGGCCATGGAGGGAGAAAAAATATAAGTTTTATTCTCTTAGCTGGATTTGTGGAGTTTTTTGTTTGTTTGTTTTCTAATTGAAATTGATATGTTGTCAGACAGCCTGAAGCATCTGAATTCTCAAGTCTTATTCCTAATAGGAGTATTTTACATATTAAGGAATATTTTTGAATAGTGGGATTTTTCAATAGTACCTGAAGAAAAATTTTTAAATATTAGCCTTTTAGGTTTCTAGAATATAGCATTTTAAAAAGCACTAAAAATACTCTGTCATTAAATTCCTAGCAAGCTTGTGCTTTTACTGATGACCTTCTAAGGTAAGCATAGTTTGAGACTAACAAACAAATGAATGAAAATATACTGTACCCAGTAATCTGTTAGCACTTTGAAGTATTCAGTGTTTTTGTGGGAATGTTTCTGTTAAAATGAGGAGGTCTTACTGGTCAACTTGGTGTTGAAAGGGACATTTGTGCATCGTGAATATTGAAAATATTTGTATACTGAAAACATGGATGCTGTTTCTTTGCAATTGGATATATATGTGTAGAAACTTGCTCTTATTAGGACCTTATCAGAAGGAAGTGGGGCTCAGAACAGGCACTTCAGGTGCATGAAACAGAGGGGAAAAAAAAAAAAAAAAACAAACCAGACCCAGTTTTCCAGCTGTCTGGAGACCAAGGGACAAAAGTCTCATCGTTACCTTAAATGTAAAGCGGTAGCAAAAATAGAACAAATTGGTTCAGAAGATTGAAAGAGATGTATGTTTGGCTAAAGGGAGGAGTGAAGGGAATTACAGAAGGACCCATGAGAACACACTTAAAACAAGCATGGGAAACTGGAACAGACATTATTCGGTCTCCAGCTGTACAGACTACATGACTGAGCAATTAACCATCATTCACTGACTTTTACATATTTGAAGTAAAGTAGGATACATTTTTAGCTAAAAAGCAGTAAGACAGTAGACAGCAGCAGACTGTGTGTGTAAGCATATTTTAGGGAAATCCATTTTCAGAAAATGGAAACAGTTGTAGCTTAGCTATTGGCATACCCAGGTGTTTTCTGCTTACATGCCTTGGAATAAATCTAATCCCAAATTTAGGCTTAATTAAAAAGGATAAAACCTGTCTAGCAGCAATATTTTGGTCATGTTGTAGTAAAATAGCCTCTAATAAGTTTGTCTTGGCTTGTTCATGCTGAAAAGCTAGGCTTGATCTTTATCTATAAAATACTTTCTTACTTTAGAATTTCAGCTTTTTTAAGTCTCAGATGCTGTTAATGAGGCTTAACCCCAAATTCATCTCTGTATTGAAAGTCAAACTTTTATCTTTAAAGATGGAAGTGGTAAAGTCTGGGGATTTGATTCAAGCCTAACCCTACTGAAAACTGTCAAGCCTCTCTAGAGCTGTATGACCACAGCGGGATAACTGTTTAGCAAGACAGGCAACAAAAGAACGTCAGAGAAATATGAAAAATAAACCTAAAATGTTCCAGAGTTACAGTAATGTTTTACAGTTATAATTTGGACTTCCATGTTATAAGACTCAGCCATACAGTTACATTAAACGATAGGAGTTTTCTCCTTTGGAAAGATTTGTAGGAGGAAATTCTTCAATTATTAAAATCAGCTCAGAAGATTTAGTCCAAGATTTAAGCAATAGAGAGTTCTTGAAAATTTGTAGCTAACAATGTTATTTTTATCATCCTTATAATATTTCACAATGCTACTCCCCTTCATTCAAGGTGCAGTTTGCTGAAATTTCTGAATGAATTTATTCTGGTGCAATTTTTTTATACACAAACAGCCAGAATATATAAAAATTCCAAGAATATCTTTTCTGTATTTGTCTTGCCCCAGGAGAGAGATACTTTTAATTCTGTGTGTCACTGTTTATACTGCCATTTGTTTATGCTGCAAGTAACTTCTAGTATCTTTTTCTACTAAGTCCAGTTCAAATACTTCTTGCTCAGCTCTAATGAAAAGCTGAAATCAGCCCCTTAATATGTGTCCTCAGTTTTCATATTGAAGAAAATGGGAGGCTGGTGGAAAGTGGAAGAGAACCAGATCTCTTCTGCAGCTGATGTGCAGATTCAGGGTAGTAAAGGAAGGCTGGCTAATGCTGCTGGATGGGAACGGTGGTATGGAATTTCACAGTTTTGGAAAGAGGGGTAGATGGAATTTCCAGCAGTGCTGAATTCAGAGTGAGACAGTTTAGATCAGATCGGTCAGATCTTCCCTAAAATTACAACACTCCGTTCTGATGTTTTAACTTTCTAGCAAGGAAAAAAAAACAACCAAACAAACAAAAAAACAGCTTGTGGATAGAAGAAATGCAATTGGAAGTAGAAACATTAAGGCCTTGGGTATGTGTGCAGGTGTGGAAGCAATGTGACAGGGCAGCAGCCAGCTCCACCACTATTCTGACGTGTCAGTAGGCAACAGGCAGGAAACTATGGGCCTAGGACAGGGGCTTTGACCAGCATATAACCAGGAGTCTAGTGAAGCTGTGTTTGGGAAAAGGATGGATAATGTTAGGAAAGGACCTTTCCATTTGTGCAGGTGGTTGGGGTCATGATGGTTGGATATTTTTGCTTGTGATATATGAATCCTTAAGGGAGGAGGAGGGGAGTTAGCATGTTTCATCTACTATTAAGTTAAATAGTATGGGTTATCTAGTGAGGAGGCTTAGAGGGGAATGCTCCTATTTGTGTGTTTCCAAGGCCTCTTACTACCTGTAAGTCTCTCAAGGCATTGAGTTTTTGTTGTTTTGTTTTGTTTTTTGGGTTTTGGAGGGTTTTTTGTTTGTTTTTGTGTGGGTTTGTTTTGTTTGTTTTTGTTTTGTGTTGGGTTTTTTTGGTAACAGCCCAGGAAAGGGAGAGGAGCAGGACAGCTGTTTGTATGTTGCTGCCTGTTCTTGAGGCTGCATCTCCTCTTAAAATCTATTGTAATAATGCATCAGCTTTAAAAAATAAATAAGAAATCCAAAAGCTCTTATCTCCTATTTGGAGATCTGATTTCTTTCCACTGCAGATGTGTTTTTCCTTGTAAGATTAAAACTGTTGAAACCTTGTCAAACTATGGAATTAGCACCTGGGCCAAGATAGGAGTGGTAACTGGTGCATTTGCTCTTCTCATAGGTTGAAGCTTTAGGCTGGTCCTGCCAGCAGTGATTCCAGCTGGCTGTACAAACAGTTGATACCTTCATTTCTGTGCCTGTTTTCTGCTTTTGAAAGAGATGAATCATGTAAGAAGAGGTGATAGGTTACTTTCCCACTTACTGCAAAATGTGAGATCTTTGCAAAGAGCTGTTATAGACCTCATGAGGTGTTTTATTGAAAAGAATACAGCGCTAAGGAAATGGGAAATGAGCGATGTTTTTTTGTTGTGCTTATTTTTTTCTGTTAAATTAACTTTATTAATTTCAATATTTACCACTATAATTTAAAACAGCTGAACTCATTAGGTACCCTGAGATTTGAATGTCCGTCTGTCAGGCTGGTGTATTGTGCTGAGGCTTACTTCCAAAGCAATGTGCTGGAACAATTTTATTTGCAGTGACTAGATGTATGCTCTGTATATTCATTCTAAGAGCTCAACATTAGCTTAACCTTAGGCACTGCACTGCACTTACTGCCTTTACAAGGGCAGCTTTAAGAACTGAACATTTTCTCTTTTATCCATTCTTTACCGGAATGCAATCAGATATTGAGTCACTTAAGTTGTAATGAGAGCTAGCAAATGTATATGTTATGTCCTGACAGAGTGAGCATCATCTTTAAATTGAACTATATCAAAGTTTGTGTGTAAATGAATATAGAGGAGACAAATTATGTCATTTAATGTTAGTCACTTTTGTGGTTACTGAAGCTATCACAAGGCAAGAAAACCTGTTTCAGAGAAAAGAAAACCCTGGGGCGGTAATGAGAATAAAAGCAGTGATTGATCAGCCTTTTGCTGCTGTGGCCTGCTGGAGTGGAAGGCACTGCTCTGCGCTATGGCTTTCTTGGCATCTGGTGGTTGTAGCACCGATGGCTGTTCTGTCCTGGGTGTTCACTTTGCTTCAGTGCTTTTGTTTATTATAACTCAAAATATTGTTGTATGGATTCTTCTGCAATTGCACAGTAGCGAGGATTTTGCTTCTGAAATTGTTGTGACACGCTAATGAAGCAGAATACAGTGCAAGTAGATTGGAATACACATGTAACACCATAATGCCAAGGGGAGAAAGTGGATTCAGTGCCATAGTAGAGTTTCTGCATAGACAGGTGTATTTCCAAAGGATCTGTCATGCAGACAGGGTGATAGAAGTTGATGCTGTTTTTAAAAGATAAGTACATATTCTTTTCTAATGCCGTAGTAGAGGCAGTAGGGAGCACTACTATACTCAGACCTTTCAGAGGAACTGTTCTGTCGCACCCAACTTGGCAGCTTGGACATTAATTTTAGAAGAGAAGTAACAAATTTTTCTGTTGCACTCTGTGAATTCTATTACTTAATCCTGAGTTAAGATGAAACAATTTCTTGCAGATACCTAAATACAGAGGAAATTATAGGGTTGAGTGTGCAGTCATGGTTAATTTCATGAGGCTTTAATTTTGTTGACTTGCTTAATATTCACTGGGGATGTATAGTGTATCTGGGCCCAGCTGCTGTTTCATATAAGCTGCAGTTGAGAAACATTTATATCCTAGCTCAGTTTTAACCCTGTGTTTTCTTGTATGTTATTCCTTCAGTTTCCCCTACAGTTTTTTCTTTCAGGGTGAAAAGAAAAGGTCTGAGCACCTGTCCTTTTTAGTGGTGAGTCTGTATTTGTCCAGTTTGTTTCTTCAGAAACTTGAGCTCTCATATGCATGCAATGATTTAGAGAACAATTTAAGTGTTGGGATAATAAAAACAACTGGAAACATGATGATACAAAGAACGCTGTGCGGAGACTCTGAGCAAGTATGATGTGACATCACAAGAAATTTGGAGTCCCTATAGACAGAATCCAGGGGAGAGTCCCAGAAATATCAGAAATCTGAAAAACAAGTAATTGACCAAGAACCATTAAGAGTTACAGTTTTATGTCCTTACTGCTCTTTGTAGTTTCATGAATTTTTAGAAGTATGCCAAAGCGATTGCACAGAGAAGGGATAAATTTCTGTCTCCTTTCTTTAGACAAAGGAGACGATGTAGGCTTTACTGTGGTGTGCAGTAAGAAAGATTCCTTGAGCTGGAGGAGAGCCCTTTGCCTCTATGGAAGTTTTTAAGACTGAGTTAGACAAGGTTGTGTCCAGGAGGCTGCAGAACTAGTCGCTGCCTTCTGAACACCTGCCATCAAAGCAGAGGGATGAAAACTGGAAGGGGCTGCTGAGGCTGATGGGCATGGTGGTGGAAACTGTAGACTGTGTAGCTAGGGATGACAGGCTTGGGTACTCCAGCGGGATGGCATTGTGTTGGTCTGGGCACACCTCCTGCTGGTTTGTTCCTTGGGAAAGAAGGCATGGGAGAGAAAAATCCTCAGAGAGCCCTTGGGCTGGCTGGAGCTTTGGGCTGCTGTGGAAATGAGGAGGAGATGCAAAGCTTTTAACAGTATCTGGGGTTTCAATTTCAGATCGCTGCTTGGCCTCACTCTTCAAATAGTACTGCAATAATAGTGTACTTTTTTTAAAGAAAAACTATATACAGCAATTCTGCAGTTTTCAATCTAATTTTTTGTTTGCTTGGGTAATCTTGTTTCTTTTAAGTATGCTGAAATGTGGGACTTCAAAATGTAAATACAAACATTGCTGTGTTTTGTAATGGTAAAAAGTTTCTCCAGTGTGTCTAACTAGGGTTAACCTTTAAAGCCCCAGCCTATTTTTTCTGATTTTTGCATAATGCTCTTCAATTTATAGGACAATTTAGTGTTTTTATTTGTTGTTATTTTATTTATGGATGTTTGGGTTTGTTTCTTCATACCTCTTATGGGCAGTGAATTGATGCTGGTGACTCATATGCTGAATGCAGGAAATACGTTGGGGCTAGAAAGTTTGATTAATTAAAATATGTGAGAATACTGTAATCTGTGAAAGACAGTAAAAGCAATAAAGGCTGATATTTACATCAGCAGCAGTATAATAGATGTATTTTATTGTGTGCTGGTTTCTATTCTTGTCCATCTATGTCTACATTGTAAAATCATGTAAGAATACATCAACTAGCTTTCTGTCAGCTTGATTTGTTACTTTTTTGACCTGAACTGTGTGGTTGGAATTGTACTGCTTGAATTACAGCTTCAAAGACTTCAGGCTCAATAATAGTCATTTTCTGAAGTGCTTTAGAAAAGAATTCCATATGTTCACACAGCTTAATTGTTTTAAACTTGTGTAATTCAGAACTATTTTTTATTTTCTCAGGTGAAAGTTCAAAATGAAGTGGGGGGGGGGGGTTGGCTTCTTTTTTTTTTTTTTATTACTGTTGTTTGGTTGGTTTTGGGGTGTGTGGTGTTGTTTTTTCATGATGGTAGTTTCGTTGATTACCTTTAAACATGGAAACAAATCCAATGCTAATATATATATATTTTAAGCATAGGTGTGCAGGTGGTAAAAATGCTTTGCATAGTAGATTTTTAGTTTATACTTAATAGAAATAAAGCATTTGAGGCAGCAGTTGCCCAGTTCTTCCTATTCTTTTACCAAGAAAAAAATGAATAAATAGACAAAAATGCCCAAGACAACAATCACAGGAAAAATAAATAAATCCAGAGATGTGCTTAATTATTACAGCCCAAATCTGAGATTTTTAAATTGAGACTATCAAATATCATCTTAGCAGTGCCAGTGTGTTGGAGGGAGGTAGGGGCATGTATGCTGTGATTGGGACCAAAAGCAATTGTTTTGTTCTGAGAATTTTGCCCCAGAGTTACTTCAGGCAGGTAAGAAAAAGTAATTGATTACATGTGAACTTATAGGGGAGTGAAAGCAAAGCAAGTTTTCTACAACAGGTAGCATATGTGTATTGATTAATATGAAGATATTAATATGTATTGAGTAGCTATTTTATTTACTATCTTTGTCGAGTGAATGTGTCTTTTCTGTTCAATGATTCACTAATCCAATGACGCAAGTTGATGGGAAATGTATGAGGTTTGCATTTATCATCAGGAGAGAAAAGAATAAGCATTCAGCGAATAAATAGCAACAAATTTATGACACCATCCAGACAGCTGCTGTTGTGCTTCTGGTCCTCTCCAGATGTGAGAATATTGTAAGCAAGCATTCTTCTCATTCACAATTATTCATGGAAGTACAAATTAGTTACAATAACTATCTGCTGTAAAACCTAATTATTGCCAAAAATGGAACAAATGTTTCAGAAAGCAAAGCTTTGAACTGGAACAAAAGCTAGCCTAATTTTTTTTTTTGTCAGTTTTTGATCCTACTTACACCAGTAAGAGCAACTCCAGTGAAGCTGATGAAGTTAACATGAGGCTGACTGATACCAGGACTTAGTTATGCAGATGTTGCTGATGACTAGCTTAAGATCAAGAATAAAATAATGTTACTGACATAGAAACAGTTAAGCTTTGCTTGAGATCTTTTAAGCAAATGATTCTTAAGTAAAAAATTAGAACATACAGTGAATTCTCTAAGGAAGTGCCCAACTTCCCCAAGGTTTTGGAAACTGTAACTGAATATTTCCATTAACTGGAATGACTGTTGGTAAGCGCCTATAGTGTTTTTTATTTCTAAGGGGTTTTTTTCATAGCATTGTGTTGGTCTCCTCTTCACAGACCCTTTAAAGGCTGCTTATCACGATGTTTCTTGTGGGACAGATACTGGAGTGTCCTAAATGCTTCTTTCATAGAGAAATGAGGAGACTTTAAGTCAAATCAACTTCCTTATATGTGAATAGTTTAATTAAAAACCAAAAACAACCAAAAAAACACACACAAAAAAAAAAAAGAAGCCACAAACCCAAACACTTACTTCATTATACCCTGTCCTGATGTAACTTTCCCTTGCTGATGCTGTGCATTCAATTCTCTTACATCAAGGATGTACAGCTCTGGAAAACTTACTATGCAAGAATAACACAGACTCTTTCATCTACTTGCAAGTGATGTGATTTTTCTAGATTCCTGTCTTACCAAGACATGATCTGGGATAAAGTCAGAATTATCCTCTTTGGAATTTTGGTTTTTTGAGTATATTTTGTCCACATACACCTATATGCTTACACACAAAGTACCTGTCCTTTTTCAAAGACCACAAAAATCATTGGGAATATACATATTGCAAATGCTAAATGCTAATAAAAAGAGCAAGTTGGTAAGTCTGACATTTTTATTTTCAGAGTAAGAAGGGTTGATTACTTTAGATGGTGCTGGATCGACTGACTAGTGATGGGCTCAACTCTTGAAGTTTTAGCATCATGAACGAAGGCTAAGACTGCAAATATCTGGGAGAGTGAGAATGCAAAGTATTGGTGTGGAAATAGAAGAGTTAATCTTGTAAAATACTTGTCTAAAACCCATTTATGCATGATGTAGAGAGACCAGGTTGAAATACAAATGCACTCTGCAGCACTCCTCCTGTTTCCATCTGGTTTTGGTTTTTTTTCAAATAATAAAATCATCTGTGCATAAGCATCAAATGCAAAATGGTGTGAAGCCAAGATGTAAAATTTGTTGTGCTGGTGGCAAATAAGATAACCCTTTTGCAAATTATCTTTTAAACTACAGGGTGAGATATTATGATAAAACTTCTACCAAGAAATTCTATGACATGAAGATCCAATTATTTTGAAGCTGTAACTAAAAATTGCTCAGAATAGCACTTTTGTTACAGTGCCAAAGAACTGATTGATAAAGACACAAAACAAAACAGTGGAAAAAATTCTCATAGATCTAATGAGCTCAGGATGTAGTGTGTCAGCAAAGCCAAACTTTGTTTTCAGTGCAGGCTGCCGCTGAAATTTATGGGTGTGTTATGCAGAACTTAGCAATAGAAATGTAGGAAATTACACCTTTCTATTAACAACACTGCATTTACTCAATGATATTAAATTGGTACCTTCTGAATAAAACTCAGAGGAATTGTAGCTGACTTTCTCTTCTCGAAGAGGTTCTTTGGGAAGAAACTAACTATGGATTACTGGGATTACCAAGAGAAATATGTTGGCTGATGTCATTCATGTGCACCACTACTTTCTGGAAACCAAAGAGTGCACAAATGTTCCTTGAAATGGTACATGGCAGAGACAGTCTTTTGGCAGTGATACAATGAGATATTAAAAGGAATTATTGTACCTGAGGTGTGGGAATTTATGGCATTCCTTTGTACAGGCAATCTAAATGTTAATTGGTAACTATAACAGTTTCCATTTTAAATATCTTCAAGTTTAGCATTAGCTATTTTTTTCTTTACTTGCTTTGCAGTTTTAGTGACTTTGGTTTATGATGACATATCTCGAATGTGAAGTTCCACAGTGTCTTAGTCTCTTAGAGCACAAAGGCAATAAACTTGTCAAACTATCCACTAAACCCAGTGCAAACACACAGCATAACATTCTGTCATTTATAATACCTGAAAATAGCCATTTGTCCAAAGCTCCCAGGTGTACTTACTATTTTTAAGACCCAAGTTAAATGCCACAGGCCTGGATCTTTTTGGATTTTTTTTTCCCTTTGTCTCTTAATTGCTTTTAGTTTCATTCAAATAGCCTTTATAGGACATAGTTACAGCCCCACAAGTATGATACAGCTTCAGAGCTTCTCATGTTCAAGAGGTGGTGACTGGCCCCAGACCAGCAGTTAGAGCCATTCTGTGTGACATTACAGTCTAGTTGCAGAGACAGTGTGAGAGGCCTTGGGGTGATGCGGCCTTGGGGTGATGCAGCCTTGGATTTCAGGGAAAGGCAGGAGAATAAATGAATGATGATTAAGAACAGGGCAAAGATGTTAAGGACAGTAAGTCAGTTAGTGAAAAAGAAATCTAAGGACCTCATTTTTTTCAAATCTCACATTAAAAATTGGGTCAGATTGTGTTTCTCAAGGAATACAATGCTGCAGGATTTGCCTTACAGCATGAAGGAAAAATAAGGTTTTGAGGTCAGGTAAAGTTATGTGGGAAAATTTTTGAAAAGGAATTTTCTTTTCAAAGAAAACTACATTTTTGCTGAATTAACTTTCAAAATTATTTTAAATAATGTTTGTAGAAATTGTTTTTTATAATAGAAAAAGTGAGATTAAGTTATTTCCTTAAAATTACATTTTTAAACACTATTTTGAAATATCTAATAATAATTTCACAATAAATGTTGCAATGAGTCATCTTTTACTGAGCACTCATGGACTCTTTGAGAAAGTGCTAACCAATACCTGCTTTTATCTTGTTTAGATTCACATGAAAAAAAAAAAAAAAGTTGAACTTCATAGAGAGACAAACAAAAATAAATCTAAGATTCAATAACTAATCTAAACTTCTTGTGTTTGGTTACAGCTGCTTACTATAAAAAATGGAATACTGGGATCTAAATGTCCCACATAAAGCAATAGCATAAAGATAATTTTTTTTTTTACAGATCTTTTCAGCTGTATGTTTGACAAATGGAAAGAATTGGTCTTGTGAATTGAAAGAAAAAAAACCCCAACATATATATCTCAGAGATTTCTTGAAAGACTAAAAAAAGATTAGAATGGTAACCACCCTGCCTTTCACTTTTTAGACATGCTGTGTTAATTCTGGGTTTGGGTGTTTTTTTGTTGTTTTTTTTTTAAGGTAAATTTATTTAGTCTTCAGGTACGTGAAAAACAATCCCTGCAACAGCTTATATGTATTCTCTGGGAGTGCGCATCTCTCCATGCAGACCCCAGACTGTTTGAAGGAATAATAATCAAATAATAATAAACTGCATACAAGTGCAGGTTTAAAGCAGTGACTTTTTTGAGGGTTCAAATAACTGCAGGTAGTACTGTGCCAACCTGAAAAGACCCTTAAAAGCAGTAACAGCCAGTTTGCTTGGGTAGTTGTTTTGGGTGTTTAATTCTGTTGTTATGGCTGGTTTTTGCAGCAGTCTGCCAAACAGCACTTTGCTTGCCCATAATTCTTCAGTTCTCACATTTGCCGTATTTGACCCCTAGCTCCCAATTGCATTAGAGTTTCTCCTTGGCCTCACATAATGCACTTTGCTACTATTTCTGTGTTAAGATCGATTAGGAGTTCTATAGAGGTTTGATTTTATTTTTTTATCTGTCTGTATTGTAAGGTGGTTGTGGGTTTTTTTCCTATCATATACCTTTATTTTCATTTTTTCCACCTGTTGAATTTAAATTTCATGTGAAGCCAAGTTTTGTGCAGCTATTTATTTTTCTTCATACTCATAGAAATAAAGGAGTATGATTGCACATGGTTTACATGTAATTGCACTTCAGGAAGGGTAGCTACATATTAAAAATGTACATTTACATGAAGGGAAAGATATGGAGAAGAAATACTTCAAAATGATTCCATAATGCAGAGCTTGCTGCTTCCCCCCCCCCGCCTTGGTGTTTTGTTTGATGGGAAATGTAAAAGTAGGCAATTCTTCTGTATGTTGTTAGTCTGCACAAAAATAAACTTTCAAGAAAGTATATTTGAGCCAAATCAGAAGTTGCAGTGTTTGTCTAAGCCTGTAAATTGCAAAAATAATATTTGAACTGCCCTCAGATTTTTAGTAGTGTGGGTCAGAGAGGCAGACATGACATCCACAGGGATGTTTTTGACTACCACGGAGAGGGCAAACCAGTGTCTGAAAGCACCTAGAAACATCTGAAAAAAAAAAAAAGATGTATTGTCAAGCTGGAACAAAATAGAATAGAATAGATAGATAGATTGGGTTGGAAAAGACCTCCAAGATCATCGAGTACAACCCCTGATCCAACTCTAATTACTATATCATGGCACTAAGGGCCATGTCCAGTCTCTTTTTAAAAACCTCCAGGG